>JAHMTN010000631.1:0-40935 GCA_019915205.1 Eucalyptus rudis
TCTCAAGAATTTTTGGCTTCTAGTAGATTGTTATTTTCACAATATTTTAAAAACTATTATGCTAGTAAAACTCCTGTGACTCATATAAAATGAGTTGAATCACATATGAGTTAATTAAATTTTAATAATTTTTTTAATGGATTTCAGTTGTAAAGTCTAATTGAATATGGATTTTAAATGGTCCGGGCTTTTTTTTATCCATATCCAACCCATCTTCGCACAAGACTGCAGTCCACCATAAATGGGGCCCAATCTGAGCCTCTTACTCCCAGTAATAAAAGAAAGGGGCCATCTCTACCAAAAAAAAAAAAAAAAAACGTTTCGAGAATGTGACAAGTCTGGGTGGGCCCCTCCTCCCACGCACGAAAATTCTTCGAATGTCCCGGACAAAAATTGTCGTTTATTCAAATTTCCTATTAGGAACAACCCCAATATAGATTGTATTTCCCAAAATTATCTGTACAAAAGTTCAAGCTCACAAAAGACAAACAACCAACAATTTAAGGTGAAAAAATAGCTAAGATGAATCTTAGGTCAAGTTGGATTCAGGTCTCTATGAGTCGTTATATTAGTAGTACATAGATATGGATCAAAATGAATTGAGTTGATCAATTTAGATTGAATCGTTTTTAAATATATTTATCTGTTTGACGGGTCGATGTATAAATCACTTTTTGTGCACAAGGTAAAGAGAGAATGTGTTTAAGCATGTCCCATGCAAGCCATAGGAAATGGACGGTATGCAAATAAAACATGGCATCTCACTATCGTGTATGAGCTTTTAAATTCGTTAAATTTCAAAAGTGTTTAGCTAAATTAAAATGGCCGTTTGAGTTGAGTACATGTAATGCTCTAATTGAAGTAAGATCTTCGCATATTTGATATTTGATGTGGCACGTGACTTATAACAGTATTTTTTGTTTTATTTGGAAATAATTTTTACCTCATATGTTTGGGATATGCTAAATTCTTATTTGATGTCTCATCTTTAGTACTCGACGCCCTTCTCCTGTGTATACATCACTTGTAGGGAAAAAGGCTTCACAATGAGTAATGTTTTGGTAATATTTATGTAAAGTTAGCTCATGACAATCATATAGCTTCTCATGAATGGCACACAAGACAGGTTGTAATCATCTTGTTTGTAATTCAAGAACGTCCACCAGTTTCTAATGGAGAAAAATTAGTTTACGCACAAAGATAAATTTGAATTCAAATTAAAGTCAAATCACAGAAGCAAAGTCAAGTTTTGAAGTTAAAACTAAATATTAATGTGGGTTTTAATTTTTTAATTTTTTAATTTTTTTTAGCTTTAGATCATTTAAGCATAATTGACTATGCTCATTTATGAGCTGCAGAAGAGTTCCCTTAAAAGATATCTCGAATCTGAGCCCGTGTACGAGATCCAACCCGAATTGAATGAAGGAGAGCTGAATTCTTGACCGAATACCAATTGGAGTCATGCCAAAAGAGTTCAACAGATAGGGTTGTTACTTTACTTTATCTAATTTCTTTGGATCCAAGATTGATTAGTCAAGAGATTGACTACTCTAAAGGCCATACAAGTGACCCTACTATTGATTGGCCGTGTAAAGAGAAGGGTTCAATTTTTCCTTCATTTTAAGCCACATTAATGAAATAGAAAAGGACGAAAATAGTAAAAGTCTTCTTTTTAAGTATTGGAAACACTCAAGTTTGTGAGTGATTATTATTCTATAATTCTTGGATTGATTAGTGGAATTTTCAATGTTGGCTTTTCCCATGGTGTGGGTATCAATACTCGGTACAAAATTACAAATCACGTAAATATCCGGTATTTTCTATTGTTCCTCGTATATTTCTCTAGTGAGTTTATATGTTTATTTTATAGGAAGCTCCAATCGAGGAGTACTTGGATCTGTTGTGATTGCTATAATTAATCAATAGTAAACACAAAAATCTCATAAAAGTTGTTGACATAATCCGAAAGTGGCTAATTCCATAAACCAATCAAATTAATATATCATTTTGCGGATCAATTTTCCATAAACCAATCAAGTTGAAAGTATCGAGAGGACGTGAATGAGAGAGAGAGAGAGAGAGAGAGAGAGAGAGATGGGAAGAGTGTCTGGTGGTGTCCAGGTAAGGAGTGTATCACTTTTTGTGCCCCAAGTAAAGACAAAAAGTGTTTAGGTAATGTCCCATGAATAACTAGGGACACCATCTGCATAATCTTACAACCGTGCATGAGCCTTAGGATTTAATGAATCCCTTGAGTGTTTGCCTCAACTAAATTGGTTGTACTAAATTGAATGCATTCAATGTGATTTCGGTACAGACTTCACCTATTTGATGTGACATTATATTTGTAATTTTTACCATTGGGATGATCCAAATTTCTTAGTTGGGGTCTCATTTTTTGTACTCATCACCCCTCTTTTATATACACACGTGCGCGCATGCGCATGCACAGACATATCATGTGACAAAAAGAAGACTATTTCACAAAGAGTGACTTTCCAATAATATATATACTCGGTTAGCTTGTGACAATCATATAATTTCTCATAAATTAACTTTAGGTCGCACACAAATCAAGTTATAATCATTTTGTGTCAAACTCAATTGATTCTTGCAAAAAAGATATATTCAATCTCAAATTAAAGGTCAAACTAGTATAGCAAAGTCAAATTTATAAGTTAAACTAAATATTGATACGGTTGGGAAAGGAATCACCATCCAATGAAGAAATCAAAATGCGCATTAAAACCTCCCTTTTTAATTTTACAACTATCTAAAACGCCTAAGAAAAATTAGTTTTTTCTCACCAATTTAGAACCAGAACAAGCAAAACTCCAATAAAAAGAGACTCAAGATGACCCCTCCCCTAACTCCACAAGGGAAAAATGAAAACGAATCCAATTCACAATCAGGCAAGGCCAACATGAGTTTGCGGTGGTTGGTGGTGGGGGGCTCCATGGCATGACTACTGACTGTGGTGGTGGCACTAGTTGAAAGGAAGAAAGGAAGAAGAAGAGGAGAAATGCAACATAGAATAGAGAGACAAGAGACTAATAGTGGATCACCATCTAAGCACATGGCAATCGATGAGTGGGTAGAGCGTCGCTCACGTAAAGATTCAACGCCACCTAATATTTTCTTGTACTAGATAAGGATCCATGTTATTTTAAAAGCAATGAGTCCGCTTGTCTAAATCTACTCTTACTTCAACCATGCTAGCTAGCTTTTATTAAATCTTAAATTAGGTTGGGTCACCTTTCGCCTTGTTACAAGATTTTTCTCTTCAACCTGTTATCTACTTAACAGAGTGAAGTGGTTCTAGTCGAAATTCCAAAATTAATAAGACATATTCAGAAATAACAAAGTATGACGACTATTAAATTTTTCTCAAAATAACTTTTCTCCGAATTTCTTTTCTTCTTTTAATTTTCCCTTTTCTTTCAACAACTTTCTCTCTCTCTCTTTCTCCTGCACTATACTTGTTTATGTTCTTTCCCCTAGCTTTTTATTCCCATATACAAAAAGGTCAAAGAAAGTGCAGACTCAAAGGATCATGTCAAAATCACGCACGATTCGAAGTATAATAAAATATCTTCATTGAACTCGACTTAAAATGATAAGTCTCTCGTTCATATTTTACATTACAATGGCATCTATGTATTATATTGACTAAATAGAGCTTATGAAACACTTTCATTGAAATGAGAAAAACCAACTTTTAAAGTGTTCTTATTTAATCGAACAAAATTTTCACATATCAAACATTATAAGTTCCCTTAATTTCATTCAAAACGATATTATTTTGCAAGCGATAGTTAGATTGGATCAGCGGAAACGTCATAATCGCTCCTCTAGGAAGGCTCTGGCGTGTTTCACCATTTGAGGAACAGTTCAATCGCAATGATACAGGAGACGTCGTGCCCTTCTACTAGTTGTTATCATATACCATGCTTCCATTTTATTGGGGCTTATGATAGCTGGATTATGTTCCCAATAATTAAATTCGATGACAGTTTTGGGTTTAGCAAAGATGATAATCCCATAATTTTTTAAACGCACTCCCCGCAAGTATTCGAAGTCCGATGTGACATGACACTTGTGATGAAAGTTCTTTGAAAATTGATAACATTAAAGTGATCGATTGAAAATGATAACACTCAAGTGAATATTATCTAAAAGTTGAGGTATTCAAGTAATTGCTGTATAAAAATTATGACATTCATTAAATCCTTATTCCAAAAATGAGAAATTAAATTGCGGTTGGTAAGAATTGGGAGAACCCGTAACAAAGCATAAGAGCCATTTCGCAAGAGAGTTATACGTGCCTGCCTAGCTATCAATTAAATCCCTCGGGATTCACTTTGGGAGAGTCGCAATAGAGAGTTTACACAATTTTAGACAGGCTAAAGAACTTCAAAAGAGATAAAATATTTTATTCCTGCGGTGTTTCACTAGGCATTCCAACATCGCTATAATTATTAGGCACTTAAACAGTAAACACAAAAATCTCACAAAAGATGTTGACTTAATCCGAAAGTGACTAATTTAAACCAATCAAATTAATGTGGGAAGAGTGTCTGGGGTTGCCCAGTGAGGAGTGTGTCAATTTTTTGGGCACCTGATAAACACAAAAAGCATTCAGGTATGTTTCACGACAAATGTGAGAATTCAATTGCATGCACGCCGCTATCCATATATTGAATTGAGTGCATGCAATGTGATTTGGGTGCGGATTTGATGTGACATTAAATTTCTAACTTTTACCCTTGGGATAATATAAATTTCTTAATTGAGGTCTCCTTTGTAGTACTCAGTGATCGTGTGTATGTGTGCATTGTATCTCATGTAGCGAAAAGAGAAAACAATATTTCACAAAGAGTGACTTTCCAATAATATATATGCTTAATTAGCTCAGAAAATCTTGTAACTTCTCCCATATTTTACTTGAATTTCTAACCAATTACTAATAAATCAGCGACGGCTCCATTATAAACTAAATTGCATGTTTAATCAATTTAATTAAAACCCCAAAGTTATGATTAGTATGGGTTTGGGAGAGTCCTTGCTGAGCGATTGTACTATCACTTCAATGAGTAGCCATTTGTACCAGCTTATTAGTTTATTAGCTTACTTTTGGTGGTTCGCCTTTTGGGAAGGTAGCGATATCAACTAAGGATAAAGGTTTGAGAGAGATAAAGTTCACCACCAAACCTAAAAGAATATCACTAGCCGAGAATAAAGAACTTTGAGTTCATCGCCAATGGAATTGGATACATAACTGAAGATAGATATTCACTCACTTGAGAAAAATCTCCCTTATTAATCAAATTCCAGTCTTCTTTGTACAAAATAAGATATCACCTTGATTTTTAGAGGGACTCTTCTAAGCAAACAAAAATGACTTTTAGAATTCTAAGAAATCATAATGACTATGGACAGTTATCTAATTATGACTCTTGAAACCATCGTACTCATAAAAACCAAGACTCGAAACCACAACACAATTAAAATGCATAATAGCTAGGACTTGATACTTGATAACTAGAACTAAAGGCATTTAACTAAAACCAAATGCATAGTAATTAGGATTAGACCCTCCAAATTCATCCACCAACCCAGGAACCGAATAACCATAATGGAAGATCAACCAACAGCGATGGTAATAGACTAGAACAATCTCTTGTTGCTAGGTAGTTGATTAGCAGCCTCAAATTTGAC
Source organism: Eucalyptus rudis (assembly GCA_019915205.1). Taxonomy (NCBI): domain Eukaryota; kingdom Viridiplantae; phylum Streptophyta; class Magnoliopsida; order Myrtales; family Myrtaceae; genus Eucalyptus; species Eucalyptus rudis. The sequence goes on from JAHMTN010000631.1 coordinate 5,719, forward strand.
AAAAAACTTGTAAATTGACTTCTTTGGTAGTCGATCAGTAACCATGAAATTGACAACTAATCCATTGAATGGACAACTTCCTTATAGAATCGATGTCTTCAACCCGAACCTATTGAATCAAATTGTAGCAGAAATCAGCCTTTGCTTGCAGGAGTAAGCATTTGGGTTGGATCAATTGATGAGATCTGAATTGAGGTTGAAATTAATTACACTGTGATATTGCTTACGTTATAAAAGATGAAATTTGCTGCTGATTTGCTACCAAATGGGCAGGAAAAACAAGAGAAAAAAAATCTAAATTTGACGGTATTAGTTAGAATGGGTAAACAAAAAATTTGATTGCGCAGTCAAAAAAGTTAAGAGGACTTGATTACAAAATAGAAGACCAAACTGTACAAATGCTGAAACTTAGAGAACTAAATCTGTTACTTTACCCTCCAAATGTTTAATGATTCGTCTTGCGGATTCCATCGACGACATTATAGTCCAATTTCTTTAGAATTCACACAACTTTAATAAAATTACTGTTTGAAACCTGCAAGGCTGCAAGTGCGCCTACAAATCAACTGCAGAAGCATCTTCGTTAGGTTGCAAGAGGACGCCGTTGCCCTCATATACCGAAGTGTGCAATTTGCAAAGGCGTTTTCAGTCTGCATTTAGCCTACAGACAAATTCATAGAGAGATGAGAGATTAGTCTCTGTGCACTAAGTTAAAGCTCTTTGATTGCCATTGAATCTAAAACAGTGAAGGACTTGGTGTCAATGATTACTTAGCCCAGATTCGCTTTACAGCCACTCATTTAGTGAATGGTAGATCCTGTTCTGCGCAGCAGCAACTCAGCTTCGAACGTAATGGAAGCGAAATGGGGAAGGACAAAGAAAACGTTAGCCCTTTTATTTTCAGGTTTCAACTGATTAAAGTTTGAGGCTAAATTTAGTTAATACACACTCTGACTTCCATGGGTCGGGTTTGCTGCAACCGAATGATATACATGCATCACCATAGTTCGGACAACATATGCCCATGAAAATCTTCCAAGGAAGCCCAAAAGTCTATCTGAAGATGGCATGAGCATACAACTTCTTTATTCCCACATACTCAAGCAGACTGAAGGCAAAATCTGCACGTCACTCAACGTTTGGCTGGGCCCTTCCCTTCTTAGTTTCCTGCATTATTTGTTTCCATTTCGCTGCCAAAGAGCCCACGTAGAATCGTGAGATATTTGGGGAATCTCTGTTTTTCAACATTAACGTGTATTTCTGCACAGATTAAGACTTGAAAGATGTTTGCTTGAATTTCAATGGATAGCAACTACCAGAAGAATTCTCTGTGGCAGTTTTGTGTCCTCATCTAATATCGAGAAGACCTGAAGAGAAACTTCACAATTCTATCTTCCAAATCTAAGGCACACATGCATCTAGGACGGTGTGTCCACCACTTCATGTGTGTTAACATCGTACTATTGTCAATGAAATTTGCATCAAGTTTTCCTAGACTTCTCAGCACTCCAAGGAAAATAAGTTGAGAATCTAGAATTGTAAAATAAATCTTTGGATACTTCTCATATCAAAGTCCCCACAAGATCTATGATGTATGATGGTTTTATTAATTAATGTGATGGGCCTAAGTTGGCCCGTCCGCCCATGTTGGGCCTAAAAGCCTGGCCCACAAGATTAGGGCCCATGGATGGAGGGATACATTGAAGAGTTGTAACTTTTGGGGGACGTATTTTGCTGAAGGGACACGTCCTTTGGAGAGGACGTATTTAAGGAGGAAAAGAGAGGGAGGAATGCACCTTTTGGATTTACGTATGTTCCTCCTCCCTCTCTCCCTTAAAACACTCCAAAAAGAACAGTAAGAAAAAGGAGGCGACAGTCTCTTCCCTTCAAGGCAAATTCACGTTATCGGATCGAACGAGATCAGTTTCTCTTCCTCATATCGGCGTTAGTGTTTAATCTGTGGCTAACAAGGTACGTTCGATTCTGTTATGTGCCTTAGGATCGGTGATACATGTGATTTTCCTAGGCTCATCTTCCACGTTCGTTTTAGGGGTTCGATTTAGTGTCGAATCCGGTTTTTGGGAATACGATATTCCCAACATTGGTATCAGAGCCCTAGTTCATGTTTTCCCGACTCCTTTCATGTTTATGAATGATTTTTGATTGAATTTTCGTGAAAAATCAGCCGACACCGATAAGGGTCGGAAAAATCCAGACATAGGTGTGTGCAACGGAAACCGCCCAAACCAGGACCGGTCCGGACCGGACCGGACCGGCCTGTTTTAGGCGGTTCCCATGGTTGGCGGTCTAGTTCCCAGTTCCAAGGTGGGAACCGGACCAACCGGACCGATCGGACCGGACTAAATTTTTTTATATACAATTTATATACATATAATATATGAATATTATATATGAAACTTGTTGCAGTCAAAATTGCAATTGAGGTAACAACCTCTTATGTGGCCAAGAGACCACCAAAGCTCTTAGAAAACTTATTTGTTAGTTTTATCTTCTACTTGATGTGGGATAAGGCTCTAGGAGTTCCTCATGCTCACTCTCTCTCTTGCTCCCCTCACTTGCAAATGACAAGGCACTTCAAGCCTCAAAGAGTCTGACATCGACTAAACATTCAAAGCATAGAAGAGAGATTGTCTATAAAACCTAAGCCAATCACAGATTTTACTCAAATTGTTCATGGCTTTTATGCTTAAAATTAAGAGTGAAACACATAAATTATGATTAATATTCACGCAAGTGAAGTTTGAATATTTTGCACGTGAAAACATGTGTGAGTAGTTTTATTAGATCGCCCGGGAACCGAATTGGATTGATTGGTCCGGAGCATGGTTGTTCTTTAATGAATGGTCATTATTTAGTGAAAAAAGAAAGTGCCGATCCTATTGGACCGAATCGGACCAGACCGAACCGATGGTCCGGTCCACGGTTCCCAAAATTGGGAATTGGTTTTCCCGGTCTGGTTCTCGGTTCTACCTTGGAACCAAACCGAACCGGGAACTGATCACCCCTATCCCGACACCCGAATCTGTTCGCCCAGCTTCTTGGTTTTCTGTAAGTCGAAATTTTTTTCTAAAAGCGTAGGATCGAAGCCCTCGTTGAGACAAGAAAAACAAGTAGCGGATCGCCACCGGAGGCCGTCAGACGTGCCGCCACGCGCGGTCAGAACGAATGGGCGTCGTTGCACGCGCCGACTTGGTTTCCTCGCAGCACGCGCCGTTTCAGCCCAGGTGTGTGCGACGCACGGGCGGAAGCCTGGCACGTGCTGCACACGCGCCAGCTGACGTCTGCGTGATGTTAGCCTGCGCATGCGTGCGGCACATGCCGGTCGGTTTGCCCGACCGGCCTGACTGGGCCGTCCGGTCCGATCGGTCCGACCGGTCCGTCCCGCCGCCCGTTGACTCCGACCCGGTTGACCGTTGACCGTTGACTTTGACTGTTGACCAAAAAAAAAAGAAAAAGGAATGTGTTTCTTTTTCAAATTAAGTCTATGTGGATTATATGTAATCCCTTATTTGTTCTACATTTGTTGCAGGAACAATGCCTTCCCTTAAGTTGCGCACACCTATTCGCACAATTATCGATGAACAAAAGGAAATGCTTTCTAAGTTGATAGCTGAGCTGACTGATCATCGATGGGAGAGTGTCGACTTAATTTATTAGGTTCTTGAAGTCAACGGGAAAATACAAAATGTCATATAAAATGGTCGTCTTATGCTACATTTTGAGATGGTGCGATTTTTCATGAACACTCTTCCACAAGAATGGCAAGGAGTGTTGAATCGCGTATGGGAAGTCAACATAGCTGCTTCGTATAGAAATATTGTGATGGATTTTATAGATGATTATTACTTGATTTTTACAAGGGAAAAGATCAAGAAATTGAACAAAAGATGATTTTTCCCAGTTCGTATATTGACTTGGTGCTAGATGTTTTTGCTGGTCTTTATTTAGTGTGCTTTGTTGACATCTTATGTAATGTTTACTACCTGATTGTTGTTGATGTAGCAACTAATATGTAAGTTGTATTATGTGAAAGCATTATTATTTTATTTTATGTCAAATATTATTTGCTTTCTATTATTGTTGATTGCTGTGGGTAGTTCATAGAAGTTTTTGTAGCTTCATAGAATTTATTTTGCATAAGACAATTATATTAATGATATTTTTAAGTTAGGATTTTTGGAGGATGATTGGAAACATAATGACCTATTGATTCTGAAACCTTACTTGAAATTGTTCATTAATATGATGGGTCTATGCAAAATAGATGCATAAATGATAAGTATTAATAATTCGTGCAAATATGTATGATATGTTCAGATCAATGGCTTCAGCCACAAAGAGCATAGTTGCTGAGCTGAACAGAGGTGAGAAGCTCAATGGCGATAACTATGAAATATGGCACATGAAAATCCAATATGTACTGGAAGAGCAAGAGGTACTAGAAGCTCTTACCCTGACCATGGTAGAACTTGAAGAAGGAAACACTGCACATCACAAGAGAGATAAGGAATCATTTGTTGCATGGAAAAGAAAGAACTCTCTTGTCCGCATTATGTTGCTGAGTAGCATGGAAAATGACTTCATGCAAGAGTTTAGGCGTTTGAGAATGCCAAGGAAATGTGGGAAGCATTGGCAACAAGATTTGGTCATACTTCGGTGACTAGACTGAGACAGCTTACTATTAGGTTTGACTCATATAAGAAGCCTCATGGTCAGACCATGAAGCAACATTTTAGAAAGATGTCAAACATGATTAATGAGTTGAAAGATGCTGGCTGTGTCCTGACTGATGAGCAGCAAGTGCAAGCAGTGATTCGTTCCTTACCTCAGAGTTGGGAGCATATGAAGGTGCACCTGACCCATAATGAGAATATAAAAAACTTTGAGGATGCAGTGCGTCATCTTGAGCTAGAAGAGAACCGCCTCTTGCCGGCTAAGCCGGAAGCTAAAATCTATCATGCTGGTTCTAGCTCACATGGAGCTTCGAGCTCCAAGCGCAAAAACGTCATAACTAGTTCGATAAAGGGAAAGGCAAGGAAGCAGGTCATTCAGGGAAGAAACCTAAGCTTAACCAACATGAAAGAGGAAAGCGTCCTCGAATGAAGAAGCTTACAAGGGCGAAGTGTTACAATTGTGACAAGAAATGTCACTATGCTCGCGACTGTTGTGAGCCAAAGAAGGTATACACCCCTTGTACTTTTAAGAACTTTGCTTATGTGTCGAGTTCTGTATTTTAACTGAATCTAATCCTTTGTGGACTGTGGATTCAGGAGTGACAGACCATGTAGCGAAGGATAGAGAATCCTTCGTGGAATTTCGACGAGTACCAACTGGAACCAAGTGGATCTATGTGGGAAACAACTCCAGAGCTGAAGTAAAAGGAATTGGCACCCACCAACTGAACATGCGTGGTGAACGCACTTTGTTCCTATATGATATATTGTATGCTCCGGAGATTTGTCGGAATTTAGTGTCTGTTTTAGTGTTGGTCAAGCTAGGTTTTAATATGAACTTCCATAATAGAGGTGTGGATTTGTTTTTGGATACAAATTTCTATAGTTGTGGTTATTTTCTGGATGGTTTCATTGTATTAGATATTAACTATGTTAATGCAAATGTTTGTTATTCCCTTCTCACGTCTCCTAATTCATATGATAATAATGTGAATGTGTGGCATGCTAGACTTGGTCATATTGGCCAACAACGTATGAATAGACTAGCCAAAGAGGACTTGTTGGGCAACATTGAAAAAGCCGATTTGCCCATATGTGAGCATTGCCTAGTAGGGAAAACGACGAGGAAACCATTTGGAAAAGGTAAAAGAGCTGAATTTACTCTACATTTAATCCATTATGACGTCTGTGGTCCAATGAATGTGAGAGGACGGCATGTGGCTATTTATTTCATCACTTTTATAGATGATTATACTTGATTCGGATATGTCTATTTGAGTTATCATAAATCTGAAGCATTAAGTTGTTTCAAAAGGTTTATGAACTTGGTAGAAAATCAATTAGACAAGAAAATAAAAGTATTAAGATCCGATCGAGGTCGAGAATATTTATCTGATGAGTTCAGAAAATTATGTGATAAAAAAGGAATAGAAAGACAGTTGTCTATTCCATATACTCCTCAACAAAATGGTGTTGCGGAGAGAAGAAACAGAACCCTACTGGAAATGGTTAGTAAATGATGGCGCATGCTAACATACCTATCACTTTTTGGAGTGATGCGTTGTTAACTGCTGCCTATATATTTAACCGGGTGTCTTCCAAATCAGTTACTTCCATTCCATATGAGTTATGGACAGGTAGAAAATCGGACTTAAATTTTCTTAAGCCATGGGATTGTGCTGCCTATACTCATGAGCCCTCTCACAAGTTTGGGAAATTGGGTCCCAGAGAAAAGAAGAATATTTTCATAAGATACTCCAAACACTCGAAAATGTATATGTTCATAGGTGAGTAGGAAAGTGTGAGTATAACTGAATTTGAATCACGGGATGTCACATTCTTAGAGAATGAATTTGCTAAGAAGGGCGAAATAGGTGAAGATTACTTCATATTTGAAACCTTGGATCAAGATAATGATATTAATTCAACTCATTCTCAATTACAACCACATAATGAGACGACATCATCATTATCTAATCCTAGTGGGAGCATAATGGGGAATGATGTGCAAAGTGTACAATCTCTCATACGACGAACAAGTCGTAAAAGTATTCCCCGTCGATGTTTTGCCATTAAAGGGGAAACTTTTATGATTGCTCCGCAAGATGAGGATGAGCTAAGAAATATTAATGAGGCTCTAAATTGCCTTAGTAAGGAAAAATAGATTCATGCAATGGAAGAGGAGATTGAGTTAATAAAGTCAAACAAAGTTTGGGAACTGATTGATTTTCCAAAAGGACGCAAAGCTATTGGGAACAAGTGAGTTCTCAAAATAAAGCGAAAAGTTGATAGCTCGATAGAAAGGCATAAGGCTCGCATTGTGGCGAAGTTGTATAACCAACAGAAAGGAATTGATTATGAAAAAACATTTTCTCCTGTAGTGAGATTTACCTCGATTCGCATTATTCTGGCAATAGTGGCTAGTATGGATTTTGAGTTACATCAAATGGATGTAAATACTGCTTTCCTCAATGGAGAATTAGAAGAAGAAATATATATGGAACAACCTGCTGGTTTCATTAAAGAATGCTAAGAAGGAAAGGTATGTCAACTTTTGAGATCGATATACGGCCTTAAGCGGTCATCGAGACAATGGTATATACGTTTTCATAATGCTATAATGGCATATGATTTTACAATGATAGATGAGGATCATTGTGTATATATCAAAAGATCCAAAGATCAATTTGTGATCATATCATTATATGTTGATGATATACTAATTGTCGGAAGTAATATGGAGTTTGTAAATACTGTGAAGAGTTGGTTATCTTCCAACTTTAAGATGAAAGATATGGATGAGGCTGCATATATTCTTGGAGTTAAGATTTCAAGAGATCGTTTGAAGAGGTTGTTATCTCTTTCGCAAGAAACATATATAAATAAGGTTCTTGAACGATTTCGTATGCAAGAATGTAAATCCATAGACACTCCTATTGCAAAAGGTGAAGGATTGAGCCATAGACTGTGTCCACGGACTCCACAAGAGAAGGAACAAATGAAACATGTTCCTTATGCTAGTGTTGTTGGGAGTTTGATGTACGCTATGATGTGTACAAGACCTGACATATGTTTTGCAGTTAGAATGGTGAGTAGATAACAATCAAACCCAGGTCAAGCACATTGGAAGGCCGTTAAAAGAATACTGAGGTATCTAAAGGGAACTGCTGATTACAAGCTGAATTACCAAGGAAATGATCTGTGACTAGAAGGCTATTCATATGCTGATTGGGGATGAGATTTAGATGAAAGGAAATCTACCTCTGGATTTGCTTTCTTACTGAACAATGGTGCCATATCATGGAGCAGTAAGAAGCAAACGTGTATAGCCTTGTCCACGATGGAAGCTGAGTTCATGGCATTATCAGTAGCGGTACAAGAAGGAGTTTGGTTTAAGAGATTTTTGGATCATTTAGGTGTTATTGAGAAAGCTGCAAATCCATTATTGGTTAACTGTGATAGCCAAGTAGCTATAGCGTACACCAAAGATCCAAAATATCATGGCAAGACCAAACATATATATACCAAGTATAATTTTGTCAAAGATATGGTTGCACGAAAAGATGTTAACTTTATCTACGCATAGAATGGTAGCAGATCCTATGACAAAGTCAATACCTAGAGATGTGTTTTGTGGTCATGTAAAATCTCTAGGATTGCGTAGAGTCTGATGTACTGGATATTGTAATTTCCCTGAGTTGTTCACATTTATGAACTCGTGTTTTTCCATTATTAATGCCTATGAATCTTTGTTTGATCTTTATGCATCTTAATGCTCAGTGCATTACTTTAAGTTGAAAAAGTATGTCGGACAGATATAAAATTGGCCCACTCACACGGGTAATCACCTCTATTTACTATGTGATAAATAGAGATAAGACGGTTTTTAAGCTTATTATCTAGGTGATAATCGAGAGCTCAAGCTTAAAATATATATGTCGCCTTAACTATGTGTTAAGATGAGGACATGATATGTACTATGTTTGAAAGTAAAATTTCCCACATATTTTACTTTATCTGTTTAAGATGCCGGATGTGAGTTCTGATGAATTTTGTGAATGGTAAATATGTGAACTCAAGTTAGACATTGGGTATGTCTGAACTATCATCTGTACGGTATTGAAGGTGTAGACATACGCTCCATGGGAAAACAATTAATACCGTAATACGTATTTCATACTACGTATGCATAAGACGACCAATAATAGTGGCAAAAGTTTGAACTCAACTTTTATGCCGTATGAGACTCTTGAGGAAAAGAGTTCCTCAATTTGAGTGCCCTCATGACTCTTACTTATTCTCAATATTTCTATTTATTGTTTGTTATTTTAGGATGTTGCCAATGGTCATGAGTTGATTCGATCTAATGGGACATTTCTAGAAAAGCAAGCTGAACTGAAATTGAGAGTTTGAAGGAAAGATGAATATCGAATTTGGAGAATCACATTATAGTTTTGTATTCACTGGTCGACCAATTATGACTGTCTTTGGGATAATCATAATTGTGAATACAATATATATATCAAGAGAGATATAAATGTGATCGATCGATCTAGGGTACTGCATACTAAATCTACTCAGAGTGTGATGCCCATTATGAGCTGCTATATATTCCTAATAGATGTATGGCAACAAGCTCTCAAAGTATGCTGGTCGCACGGATTATTTACCGGTATGAATGTTGAAGAGAGGTAAAGAGGATCCTGTTCGGCCCACCATGTGCGAGTGGGAGATGATCGTTTTATTAATTAATGTGATGGGCCTAAGTTGGCCCGTCCGCCCATGTTGGGCCTAAAAGCTTGTCCCACAAGATTAGGGCCCATGGATGGAGGGATACGTTGAAGAGTTGTAACTTTTGGGGGATGTCTTTTGCCGAAGGGACACGTCTTTTGGAGAGGACGTATTTAAGGGGGAAAAGAGAGGGAGGAACGCACCTTTTGGATTTACGTACGTTCCTCCTCCTTCTCTCCCTTGAAACACTCCAAAAAGAACAGTAAGAAAAAGGAGGCGACACTCTCTTCCCTTCAAAGCAAATTCACGTATCGGATCGAACGGGATCAGTTTCTCTTTCTCATATCGGCGTCGGTGTTTAATCTGTGGCTAACAAGGTACGTTCGATTTTGTGATGTGCCTTAGGATCGGTGATACATGTAATTTTCCTGGGCTCGTCTTCCGTGTTCGTTTTAGGGGTTCAATTTAGTGTCGAATCCGGTTTTTGGGAATCCAATATTCCCAATAATGTACACGTACATAAATTTACGTCTCAAGTTGCATTAGGAAGAAAGCTTTCTCAAGCAATGTGAAGATGGCTCTTTGCCTATGCATCATGTACGTTGCATCCCACGACTCTAAGAAATAAGATAGTGCTCTAAAGAAAATGTACTTTTCGGGGGAATGATATGAGGACAAGTACTTTCTGTCCCGTTCATACTATAATCGTCACTAAAGGATAGGAAAGACCAGGACCTCACTACACAACATCCCAAACAAATGCTAGTACATACTCCCGCTAGCTTTCGGACAGCACATCACAAACATATCACATGATTCCAAGAACCTCGCATTAAACCAAAGTGGCGACTCCATGATATGCCCAAGTTCCTATCTTTCAAATCACGTTTGCAGTTGAACATGAACAACTCCTAAAACATCCAAAAGGGAGTCATATTAGCAACAAATATATCCAGACGAGCTGAGCATGCCCGAGTAGTAAATTGTAAATGGCCAGATTTATTATCATTCCCTGATATACAAAACCGCCATAATCAATTCAAATACCTCGCTAAACGATCACCAAAAATTTATGGGACCAAGATTAAGTACAAAGTCTCATGACGAAACAGAGAGCTTGTTCAAGAAGGCTTACGACTGAGGCAATCCTCCAGATTTTTTTTTAAGTTTGCGGCACCTTCGCTCCTTGAACAGAAATCTCCCGTCCTTGTATTCTTTATACCTTGAATAATGAGACTCGCATTTTTCCCGAGCCTTCTGCCCGAGTGGATCTGGAAACAAAGAGGAACCATGCCACGCGTTTACACAGCCAAGAATTTTAAAAGGAAAATCCAAAGAAAAAACACTTAGCGCAAGAAAAAAAAGAAACAGAAAAAGACACTTAGCAGACCAACTTACAGCTAAAGCACTCAAAAGAAACAACGAAACTACCTGCGGATTTCCTGAAACTATGCTTTGGTTTAGCTATGATCAAGTAATTGGCACAAAAAAAAAAGGGGGAATTGAACGTAGCACATCAGAATCGAGTAGCGGTTGCTCAATTGAGTTGAATCAGCGCCATTAATATCAGCTCTACCACAAGTAAAATAACAAATAAGAAAGTGAAGTGGAATAAAAGAATAACCTTGCTCAACTGGCCAAACTCTAAGGGCACGCATTACAACATTTATGTTTCTCTATCCATTTGATAACGTAATTTCATTTTTCTATTTCTGGAACAGATTTATATTGTAGAAATAGATTTTGAGTAGAAATCAGAAGTTAAAATTTTTAGTTTTTCTATTTATGGAACATAAATGAAAAATTATAACTTTGCTCATCGTTCACTCTTGTCACCGCCCATCGCTCATCCGTCGCCCGTGGGACGCTGGATGCCCGCCACTCGTTGCGAGTCGCTACCCGCCCACCATAGGCCCCAGCCACCAACCGTCATCCATCGAACGCCGACCGCCAGCCACTAGACTTTGGCCGCTCGTCACCAGCCGCCGAATGCCAAATGGTCACCAATCGTTGGTTGCTCATCGCCAACCATTATACGCCGGAGGCCCATTATTGACCAACGGACGTCCGCCACCAACCGCTTGCCGCTCACCATCGGCTGTCGAATGTCAGCTGCTCATCGTCGCTTGCTAAACTTTGTCTGTTGGCCACCTGCTGTTGGTTGCCAGTTGCCGGACTCTGGACATTGAACACCAAACACCGAAGTTCAAATGTCGGACTTTGGCCACTGGCTAATCAGATGTCGAATGCCAAACTTCAAACATCGGATGCCAAATGCCTGCCACCGACTGTGGACGCTGGATTCCGAAAGCTAGACTTCAGATGTCAGACACTGGCCACCAGACATTAGACTCCGGACTCTGGCCGCCTGCCATTGGTCGTTGATTGCCAATTGCTAGACGCCGAACGTCGAACTCCGAACTCCGGCTGCCTGCTGCTAATCGCCAGCCATCACTGCTCCTAAAAATCGAAATGTTATTATTTTATCAAATAAATTTTTATTTTAGAAATAAAAATTTTAAATCATTATCAAATGTGTTTTTTTATTAAAAAATTTATTTATAAAATAAAAATTGATTTCTACTTCAGAAATTTTATCTTGCGCATTTTAAGTGATTAAGTCATTGAGAAACAAGAAGGCGTTGAAAATAGAAGGAGCAAGGCTCCTGCTTTATAGAACTTGGCCGTAGGATTAGACAGATACAAGAAGCTAACCGTGCGTTAATGACTAGATAGACCGGGGTTGATCGGCCTTTTCGTGGGGCCCACGTGGACATTAATGGTGATTGGACTTTATAAGGGTTACAGTTGGCACCAAAAGCTTGTACAACTAAAAATCTTAAATTTACGTGTTATGGCATAAATAAATAAAAATAAAAACCTTGAATACCAAGTGACGATTATATCTTAACTAAAATTAACATAAATAATATATATCATATATATAAATTTAGATTTTTTCGTGACATAAAAAAGGATTTTTAATAATAAAAAATAATTTTAAGGTATTTAACCAAAAAAGTTTTTATAGTACTTGCCGAAAAGAAATTAAAAAAGCTGAAAAATCAAGCGGAAAAATGCGAACTTTCCCTAGGCAGTCCTTTGATAATTCTAGCGCAGCGTTCCCCTTCGAGATTCTGCAAATAACACAAAAGCAAAGCACTTAAAGTTACACAAAAGCAAAGCACTTAAAGTTAAAAAACAGTTTCGACAAAATGCAAATAACACTCTTTATTTGCTTTTATAGACATCTAAATATAAACGACCCCATTTAATTAGTCATCAAATAAGAAAATTAGATATCGAACTTGATCCTTAAACAAACATATTAATATTGCGTAATCCTGCATCTGCACTCTACATTGCATTTAGGCATTAGGCAACACGTCTATTGGATAAATTTATTTTGATATGTCTAGTTGTAAATTGGATTCGAATTGGTCCGATAAGATAAATGAACTAGCATTGAGACCCCAAAACTCATTCGAACCTTGCAAACCTGATCCCTTTTAATGGGCGCGCCTCGCTTGATAAGCTGAAGATTGCACGTAATGAAGAAATTACCATCTGGCGATTTTTGGGAAGTGAGGTCATAAGGAAAGAAATTGGCAAAAAGGTGGCAAACATATTCGATCAGCACCCAAAAAGGAAAATGAAATAAATTTCGCTTTCCAACTTGCAAACGCACAATCAAAATTGATTCAAGAATTTGCTGGAGATTTGAATAGATGAGAGAAAAAAGGAAATAATATAAAGAAAGAAATAAAATAAACAAAGAGATAAAAAAAAGAAAAAATGTGCGTCTGGAATAGCACATCTTTAGGCAATTTTTGGATCCTCAATCTTGGCAGAATATGGCGAGGATTCATTGTTTATAAAGAGAGGAACATATCAATGCTCAAGGGACAGAAAATTGGTCCATCACAGTCGCACTCACGAATTCTTCCTGGTCGTAATTAAGACCAAACGCAAGACACACTCCCAAGAGCATTGTAAGTTCCCAAGCTCTCCTCCCTTTCTCTTAGCATTCTTGATAAGAATAATGGAGCTCATATCAAGAGACTCACATTGCCGAGTTGTATAACACATGCTGGGTAAACCTTCCATTTGTCACTAACTAGTTTGTGATTTTTTTGTAGTATTAATCCAATTTAATGAATAACTAATAGATAATAAATTTGTCACAAATGTATCAATTTAAAGTTTGAACTAGTTTAAGGTAAATTTATTACTAGTACACTAATTTTGAGTTTTCCGTGATATTAATTATTTTTCAAATGTGTTTCCAAAAATAGTCACCTAACACTTCAATATTTGCCCAAGGATCTTTAGAGCTTTAAAGCCCATATCAAAGCCCAACCAAATGCAGCCTCAGCTTGAGCTACATCTTCAGAATCTTCGCCATTGCTGTGGTGTTGAAAAGTGGATGTATTATTCATCCCCACAAGAGAAATCGAGAGGAGGGATTCAATAGCAAAGAGCACGAAATCTGGAGGCCGTGTTTGGCAGTCATTTACAAAGTCACTCGGTGTTCTTTTTTCTAATCAAAGTCCTTGAACTTCCTACACCAATGGAAATAATTATACCATGCTACTTTCATTGTAGATTCATTTTCCCTGATGGAAGAAAGTTCTTAGAAAGTAAAGTAAAAAAGGAAAATAAAAAAACCGATATTGCAAAGTATACTAAGCATAGCTTACAAAAATTGTCATACGGATCAACATAACAGATTGCCAATTTCCGCCTGAAGAGAGCAACGTGACAGATGGGCCTCTAAACATGCACGTGCCACCTTCAAGATCCACTAAAAGTATGCCACATCACTTTTGCTAAAAGTATGCTACATCACTTTTGCTAAAACTATGCTACATCACCTGTCACGCTCCGATCATCGGGTACGCACACATCCTTCTCAGTTGGTCAATTTTAAAGTGCGATATCCCAGGACTATGTATCGCCGACCATTTCATTTATTAAGCACATGCGGAAGCAGTTATAAATCCCCAGACAGTAAATCGATGGGATAGAAAAGAAGGGCCATACTTTTCATATTGAAACTTATAACTAAACTTTTATACAAAACGCAAACCAAAGTACTTCATAACTATTCTCATCAAAATGAAATTCTCAAAAGAAGATGTAATCTCAGTACATTCAGGTCGTACTTAAGATCCCTCTCGGTATTATCTTCTTCTTCCAAAAATCATTCTCCTCAGGTTTCACCTTAGAGTTCTCCCTCTCAGATTCCTCCTTCTCAGCTCCTCAGCGGGGTCCCGAAATGTTTTCCCTAAATCGGGATGAGACTACATCTCAGCGAGTTCTACCCCACTAAGGCCCGATTAGTAAACCATTATACTATAGGCTGCCTAAACACGCACAGGTCAGAAGACATACCTTGGCATCAGTCTCAACCTGCAATTCAAGGTTATATACAGGTACTTCATATATCTCAATGCACAATCAGTCAAATCACAGTTCAATCGACTTAGTCGATTACATGTTAGTCGGACCATTTCTAGGTCGATTTGATTATTCCGTCTCAATCCCCAATTACGAATCACGATCCTCTAATCACATCTTAAGCATAGGTGGAAGACACAGTCCCACTCGACAACATTCAATATTTAATGGCTTTACGGTCCCACTCGACCACTTTCGATATTCAATGATTTTACGGTCCCACTCGACCACTTTCAAAATCCAATGGCTTTACGGTCCCACTTGACCACTTTCGATATTCAATGGCTTTACGGCTCTACTCGACCACTTTCAAAATCCAATGGCTTTACGGTCCCACTCGACCACTTTCGATATTTAATGGCTTTATGGTCTCACTCAATCACTTTCGATATCGACAATCAATCCCAACGATTTCTCAATGAAATAATTAATAACAACCATTTAGGAATATATCCTAAAATTCCACATTTAATTCAATTTGGCACAATTCAAAGCTCAAATAAATAAACGGACTGTGCCACGACAATCAGCACGAGATTTCGATCTTTGGCCATCTCAACCTTAATTTTCGAAAAATAAATAAATAAATAAATAATTTTGAAAATTAAATAATTAATATTAAAAATTCAATTTAGCTCAAAATAAAGCCTGATTAAATAAACGGACTTCACGACGGTCATCAGCATAATATTCTGGTCATTGGCCATCCCAGTTGAATTTTCAGAAAATAATTAATGAATTAATTAATTCCAAAAAATAATATTTAAATGCCAAAAATTCCACTTAGGCCCGAATTGTCAAATTGAAGCCCGATAAAGGGTCGGAAAATTCCCGAGCTACCTTCAATAAATAGTAGACCATGTCTACTTGCTAAATACACATTCAATTTATCTAATTCGCATTACAATTGACTAATAAACACTAATCTAACCACCTAAACCTAGTTAAATAAAACTAAACAACCATTAAGTGTAATTAGTCCACTAAGGAAGGATTAGTGAGATTACTCACCAGAATAGCGCACAAATTGGATCAATCCGACGGGGGTGACGTGAGGAACAAAACTTCCCAAAGCACGGCTCGGGTTCGGGGCCCGGAAACCGCCCAAAAGCGGGCCCGAAGTCGCTAGAAACCCACTTTGTGGGTTGCTGCCCTTGGCTGGCCGGAGCTAGTCCGACAGCTAGGGTGGCGAGGGGAGGCTGGGGAAGGGTGAGGGGGATGTCAGGGACGCCGGGCGGTGGCCGGACAGAGCTGGGCGACGGTTGGAATCACACGGGGGAGGGACAATAGCAAACGGCAGATGTGGGGACGCACGGATGGCGGAACAGCGGCGAGCGGTGGGCGTGCAGGCGGTGGTGCGGGCGGTGGTGACGGCTTCGGCGAGCTACTGCTCGACTTCTTCTGCTTCTGGTCTTGCTCGCTCAAACGCGCGGAGGGGAGAAAGAGAGAGAGAAGGAGAGAGGAGAGAGAAGGAAGAGATAAGGGGGTTTGACCAGTCAAAAAGAGGAGAGAGAGAAGCGAGTCGGGGGTGGGGGGCATCCGCACGAAGGGGAGGGGAGAGGGGAGAGAAAAGAGAGAGAAGAAAGAGAGAAAAGGGAGAGAGAGAAAAAAGAAATAAAATAATAACATTATCCTTATTTTTCTTTTCTCTTTCCCTTTCTATTTTCTTCCGGTCTTCGATTTTTCCTCCAATAATTTCTTTCTTGAAATTTCGGACTCGTCAATAAATTGACAGACGATGAGACGATCCTAAAAATGAATTGTGACACGCTCGAATATTTGATTCCCGAAACCAAATTAAATTTCATGGTTAAAATCGACCGGACGCGATTTTAGTCCAATCCAACCAATTAGGTAGCTTTTAGGGATTTTACCGCGGATATATCCCTTAACGGCTTCACCCAATAGGTTAGTTAACTCGTGAGTGAACAGCTTAGAGAAAAAGGACCATAGGCTCGCCGACGATATGCACATTTCATTTTATTGAAACGGAATCGAATTTCAAGATGTCACAACTCTTCCACTCTTATAAAAATTTCGTCCTTGAAATTTAAATCATTACACACTTTGCTAAAAAAGGTGAGGGTACAATTCTCTCATCGACTCTTCAGTCTCCCAAGTCGCTCCTTCAGTGCCGTGGTGTGTCCAGACCACTTTGACCAACGGAATGGTCTTGATACGCAGAACTTGCTCTTTACAATCGACAATATGAACCGGGCTTTCGACATATGACACACGGTCATCCACGTCCAATTCCTCAAAATTGAGCACGTGGGTCGGGTCGGGCTCGTACTTCCTTAACATCGACACGTGAAAGACGTCATGCACTTGCGTCAATCTTGGCAGCAACGCAAGACGATACGCTAGGTTTCCGATTCTTTCAAGAATCTCAAATGGACCTACGTACCTCGGACTCTGCTTGCCTTTCTTACCAAAGTGCAAAGTTCCCCTCATTGATGACACTTTTAGAAAAACGTGATCACCAACTTGGAATTCCAATGACCTTCGACGCTTATCTGCATAACTTTTCTGCCTGCTCTGCGCTGTCTTCAATCTGTCTCTGATTACTGCCACGGCATCAACTAATTGCTAAACCAACTCTGGGCCTGTTATCTTCCTTTCTCCGACTTCATCCCAACATACTGGAGTTCTACACGCTTTGCCATACAACGCTTCAAATGGAGCCATCTTGATACTTTGTTGGTAACTGTTGTTGTAGGTGAATTCCACCAGATGAAGCTGATTTTCCCAACTTCCTTTGAAGTCTATTACACACGCTCTTGGCATGTCTTCAAGAGTCTAAATTGTCCTTTCAGATTGGCCATTCGTCTGAGGATGATATGCCATACTGTACTGAAGCTTTGTACCTAAAGCACTCTGCAAGCTCTTCCAAAAAGCAGCAGTAAACCTCGGGTCTCTATCGGATGTTATCGTAATCGGCACTCCATGCATATGAACCACCTAACGCACATACAGGTCTGCGTGTTTATCCAGACTCAGGTCCTTTCAAATTGCAATGAAGCGAGCCGACTTTGTTAGCTTGTCGACCACTACCCAAATTGAATCATTTCCTCTTTGACTCCTTGGTAGTCCAGTCACGAAATCCATCATGATATGCTCCAATTTCCATTCTGGGATCGCGAGAGGTTGTAGAAGTTCTCCCAGCTTGCAATGCTGGGCTTTTACTTGTTGACAAGTCAAACACTTGGCAACATGTTGGCAATGTCCGCCTTCAAAATCAGCCTTCCTTTTATCTACGTCTTCTTGAAGAATTCTCTGTACATCTGGGTCTATCGGTTGGAGTTGCTTGATTCTGACTTGAACATCTGGTTCGATCCTAAGGGTGGTCATAAGACTCGAGAGGTGGCCTATCTCAAATTTAAATTCCAAATCCCGAGCTCTCTCGATTAAGTTCCACTCCTTAACTAAGATCCACGCCACTAAAGACTTTCGACTCAATGCATCGGCGACCTTGTTCGCCTTTCTCGGGTGGTATAAAATGTCACAGTCGTAGTCTTTCAGTAGTTCCATTCATCGTCACTGTCTCATGTTTAACTCCTTTTGAGAGAATAGATACTTGAGACTCTGATGGTCCATGAAGATTTGAAATTTTTCTCCACACAAATAATGTCTCTAAATCTTCAGGGCAAAGATAATGGCTGCTCGCTCTAAGTCATGTGTTGGATAGTTCTGTTCATGCGGTCTCAACTGATGGGAGGCGTACGCAACAACCCTACCATGTTGCATCAGTACGCAACCCAACCCTCTAAATGACGCATCATTATAGATCTCGAATCCTCTAGGACCATATGGAATTGTCAGCACATGTGCGGTAGTCAACTTTTCCTTCAATTCTTGAAAACTATGCTCGCACTTGTCTATCCATATGAACTTCTCGTCTTTCTTCGTGAGCTTTGTCAGAGGCGATGCTAACGCTAAGAAGCCTTCTACAAACCGTCTGTAATAACCTGCCAGTCCCAAAAAACTTCTGATTTCTGTCACTGAAGTCGGTCTCTGCCAATTGATCACAGCTTCTATCTTGCTTGGGTCAACGGAGATTCCTTCTCCGGAAATCACATGACCTAAGAATGCAACACGAGTCAACCAAAACTCACATTTGTTAAACTTAGCATATAATTGATGCGTCCTTAAGATCTGGAGCACTAATCTCAGGTGATTCTCATGCTCTTCATTACTCCTCGAATAGACCAAGATATCATCTATGAACACGATCACAAACTGATCTAAGTATTCCTTGAACACTCTGTTCATCATATCCATGAAAGCAGCTGGAGCATTCGTCAACCCGAATGGCATCACTGTAAACTCATAGTGGCCATACCGAGTACGAAATGCTGACATAGGAACATCCTCTTTCTTAATTCTCAGCTGATGATATTCCGTCCTCAAATCAATCTTCGAGAATATTGACGCTCCTTGCAGCTGATCGAACAGATCATCAATCCTTGGGAGGGGATATTTGTTCTTAATGGTTACCTGGTTGAGCTGTCGGTAGTCGATGCACAGGCGCAACGATCCATCTTTCTTTTTAACAAATAGAACTGGTGCTCCCCAAGGTGATGCACTAGGAAGAATAAATTCTTTATCCAGTAATTCTTGCATCTGTACCTTCAGTTCCTTCAACTCAGATAACGCCATTCGATAAGGTGCCTTTGAGATCAGTTCTGTCCCTGGTGTTAGCTCAATTACAAATTCAATCTCTCTTTTTGGCGGTAACCTTGGCAATTCTTTTGGAAAAACATTTAGAAACTCCTATACCACTGAAATATCTTCAATTTTCAGCTCCTCAACTATTGTATCCATGACAGTTGTTAAGTACCCAAGGCAACCCTCATTTAACAAATGAGCTGCTTCCGGCGACTAGATTAAGGAAATCGAGGGTCCTCCTCGATACCCGACAAACTCAAAACTCTTACCCCCTAATGGGTCAAACTGAATCTCCTTGCGATAGCAGTCCATTTTAGCTCATTGATTGGTGAGCCAGTCCATGCCAATTATCAAATCAAAATCATACATGGCTAGGACTAACAAGTCAATTTTCCCCACTCGCTCACCAATCCCTAACTTGCACCCCGAACATCCCAAAGCAGCAATAACTTTATCTTTCAATGGTGTAGATATGCAAATTGTCGACTCCAACAATACAGGACTCAACCCTAGCATCCTAACATATTGTTTGGCAATGAAGGAATGGGTTGCTCCCGAATCAAACAAAGCATAAGTAGGTTGGTCATTGAGCGAGACCGTACCTGTGATCACGCCAAGTGCAGCTCTGCCTGACCTTGGGTAATCGCGTACACGGTGCCCTAAACTGGAGGTCTCTGTTGTCCTCCTTGCGGTGCATTCTGAGGGGCATACCCTCCTATCTGTCTCATCGGTGGCGGCGGCAGCAACTAAGGTTGTCCTCTTTGCTTCCTTGCACAATTCCTTGCGATGTGACCCTGTTGGCCACATTCAAAACACACAACCGTCCTAGCTGGGCACGGTGCTATCCCATGTCTTCTCCCACAAAAGCGACACGCATGATTTCCAATGGGTCTTGATCTATTAAATCCACCCTTCTTGCTAGGCGGGCCTTGGAATCTATTTCCAAACATCGGCCTCTTTCCTTGGCGGATGTTGTCTCTATGAGAGCTAAACCTCGATCCAGATGAGGCGGCTCTATCGTTTTGGTCTCTTTCAATCATCTGAGCCCTCTCATAAAGGTCATTATAAATTCTCAGATTCAGCAAAATCAATGGGCTCCTCAACTCTGGCCTAAGTCCATCTCTGAATCTTCTCCCTCGGTTTGTTGGATTCTCAATTAATTCAAGGGCATATTGCGACAGTTCAGCAAACTTCACCTCATATTGGTCCACAGTCATAGAGCCTTGGTGAAGGCGCTAAAACTCAACCATCTTCATCTCTTTAGCAGTCTCTGAAAAGTATTTCCTGTTGAAGGCCTCAACAAAGGCGTTCCATTCTGGGGCTACACCTTCGGGAAATATCGCTCCTTGAGTGGTTCTCCACCAAGTACTCGCAACTCCTTCTAATTGGTAGACTGCGATGACCACTTTCTCAGTCTCGGAGCACATCAATAGAGCAAAGGCTTTCTCCAGTCCTTGGATCCACAGAGCAGCAGCTTCGGGGTCTCCTGCCCTAGAAAACTTCGGTGGCTTCAATTTCAAATATTGTTCCACTAAGCTAGGCATTGGTCTCCCAGGCGGGACTTCAGTAGGTACGGCGGCAGGTGCGGCTGCAGCGACAACATTGGCAGCGGCAGTAGTAGCGGCTGCAACGGCGGCAGTAAAGGCAGCTGTTTGTTCCCGGGCTTGTTGCCCCATCATCTCACACATAGCACCCAACGCTCACGTGATCCCAACTGTTCCCTGATCAACTGGGGCTGCTACCCCGGCACCAACATAATGTGGTGCTGCTCCACTCGCGCTAGCCTCAGCTTGTGCTCTACCTCGGCCACCTCGGGCACTGACTCTTGTTGGCGTCCTAGCCCGAGTCACTGAGGACAAAGTCCTCTGCCTAGGAGTTCTCGGCTCCTGATCGCTCATGGTGTCACTTTAATCTACTGACACCTGCTTCCAATTCAACACCGAATTAGAAACAGAGCGATTCAAACAGCAAGCAATTTTAGCACTCAGCTAACACAGACATGCACCGGCATGAATTTAAAGGCCATCCTACTACTATCCCATGAACCATCGCTCCTTATCACTCCAATCTTGAACTTATCTCTGATACCACAAAAAGGTGATGTCATGCCCCGATCCTCGGGCACACGCACATCCTTCTCAGTTGGTCGATTTTAAAGTGCGATATCCCAAGACTATGTATCGTCGACCCTTTCATTTATTAAGCACATGCGGAAGCAGTTATAAATCCCCAGATAGTAAATCGATGGGATAGAAAAGCAGGGCCATATTTTTCATATTGAAACTTATAACCAAACTTTTATACAAAACGCAAACCAAAGTACTTCATAACTATTCACATCAAAATGAAATTCTCAAAAGAAGATGTAATCTCAGTACATCCAAGTCGTACTTAAGATCCCTCTCGGTATTATCTTCTTTTTCCAAAAATCCTTCTCCTCAGGTTTCATCTCAATGTTCTCCCTCTCAGATTCCTCCTCCTCAGCTCCTCAGCAAGGTCCTGAAGTGTTTTCCTCAAACCGGGATGAGACTACGTCTCAGCGAGTTCTACCCCACTAAGGCCCAATTAGTAAACGATTATACTATAGGCTACCTAAACACGCACAGGTCAGAAGACATACCTTGGCATCAGTCTCAACCTACAATTCAATGTTATATACAGATACTTCATATATCTCAATGCACAATCAGTCAAATCACAGTTCAATCGACTTAGTCGATTACATGTCAGTCGGACCATTTCTAGGTCGATTTGATTATTCCATCTCAATCCCCAATTATGAATCACGATTCTCAGATCACATCTT
The DNA here is from genome assembly GCA_019915205.1 of Eucalyptus rudis. Taxonomy (NCBI): domain Eukaryota; kingdom Viridiplantae; phylum Streptophyta; class Magnoliopsida; order Myrtales; family Myrtaceae; genus Eucalyptus; species Eucalyptus rudis. The sequence continues at coordinate 28,078 of JAHMTN010000631.1, forward strand.
AAGCATAGGTGGAAGACACAGTCCCACTCGACAACATTCAATATTTAATGGCTTTACGGTCCCACTCGACCACTTTTGATATTTAATGGCTTTACGGTTCCATTCAACCACTTTTGATATTTAATGGCTTTACGGTTCCATTCAACCACTTTCGATATTTAATGGCTTTACGGTACCACTCGACCACTTTCGATATTTAATGGCTTTACGGTCCCTCTCGACCACTTTCAATATTTAATGGCTTTACGGTCCCATTCAACCACTTTCGATATCAACAATCAATACCCAACGATTTCGCAATGAAATAATTAACAACAACCATTTAGGAATATATCCTAAAATTCCACATTTAATTCAATTTGGCACAATTCAAAGCTCAAATAAATAAACGGACTGCGCCACGACAATCAGCACGAGATTTCGATCTTTGGCCATCTCAACCTTAATTTCCGAAAAATAAATAAATAAATAATTAATTTCGAAAATTAAATAATTAATATTAAAAATTCAATTTAGCTCAAAATAAAGCCCGATTAAATAAACAGACTTCACCACGGTCATCAGCATAATATTCTGGTCATTGGCCATCCCAGTTGAATTTTCAGAAAATAATTAATTAATTAATTAATTCCAAAAAATAATATTTAAATGCCAAAAATTCCACTTAGGCCCGAATTGTCAAATTGAAGCCCGATAAAGGGGTGGAAAATTCCCGAGCTACCTTCAATAAATAGTAGACCATGTCTACTTGCTAAATACACATTCAATTTATCTAATTCGCATTACAATTGACTAATAAACACTAATCTAACCACCTAAATCTAGTTAAATAAAACTAAACAACCATTAAGTGTAATTAGTCCACTAAGGAAGGATTAGTGAGATTACTCACCAGAATCGCGCACAAATCGGATCAATCCGACGGGGGTGACGCAAGGAACAAAACTTCCCAAAGCACGGCTCGGGTTCGAGGCCTGGAAACGGCCCAAAGCGGGCCCAAAGTCGCTGGAAACCCTTGGCTGGTCAGAGCTGGTCCGGCGGCTAGGGCGGCGAGGGGAGGCCGGCGAAGGGTGAGGGGGACACCGGGGATGCCGGGCAGTGGCTGGACAGAGCTGGGCGGCGGCTGGAATCGCATGGGGGAGGGACAACAGCAAACGGTGGACGTGGGGACCCGCGGATGGCGGAACGGCGGCGAGTGGTGGGCGTGCGGGTGGCGGTACGGGCAGTGGCGACGGCTTCGGTGAGCTGCTGCTCGACTTCTTCTGCTTTTGGTCTTGCTCGCTCGAACGCGCGGAGGGGAGAAAGAGAGAGAGAGGGCGTCGAGAGAGAGAAGGAGAGAGGAGAGAGAAGGAAGATATGAGGGGGTTTGACCAATCAAAGAGAGGAGAGAGAGAAGTGAGTCGGTGGGTGGGGGGCGTCCGCACGAAGGGGAGGGGAGAGGGGAGAGAAAAGAGAGAGAAGAAAGAGAGAAGAGGGAGAGAGAGAGAAAATAAATAAAATAATAACGTTATCTTTATTTTTCTTTTCTCTTTCCCTTTCTATTTTCTTCCGGTCTTCGATTTTTCCTCCGATAATTTCTTTTTTGAAATTTTGGACTCGTCAATAAATTGACAGACGATGAGACGGTCCTAAAAATGAATTGTGACACGCTCGAATATTCGATTCCCGAAACCAAATTAAATTTCATGGTTAAAATCAACCGGACGCGTTTTTAATCCAATCCAACTAATTAGGTAGCTTTTAGGGATTTTACCGCGGATATATCCCTTAACGGCTTCACCCAATAGGTTAGTTAACTTGTGAGTGATCAGCTCAGAGAAAAAAGACCATAGGTACGCCGATGATATGCACATTTCATTTTATCGAAACGGGGTCGAATTTCAGGATGTCACATCACTTGGTGCGCCAATTTGTGAACTGGTATCAATATAAGTAGCGTTATTCATTTTGAGCGGTTCAGAGAGTCAATTTACGGATAAAGCAAACTCATTTTACATATGGCATACTCATCTCTTTCCTTTATATTACCATTATAAGAAAGTGTGGGATTAAGTGATTCGAAAAACCAATTGCCTTTTTACGGACATGGAAGAGGTACGATATCCCAGGTTTTGTTCAAGAGCTTGTAATTTCAAAGACATTGCCTCCCTCCATTTGGGAGATTGACACGCGAAGTCATAGGTGGTGTGTTCCCCCATACCTTGGATAACGCTAGTTTGAATTTAGTCAACATCTTTTTAATGGGTGATAATTACTACAGCTGCTCATGAGCCATGACCATTGCTCTATCCGCAAGGAATAAAATGGGTTTCATCATGGGAGATAATCTGAAACCCGAATCAACTAACACATATGCCCCATGGGTTTGAGTCAACAGCATGATATTATCATGGATCCTGAATTCCATCCATCAAAATCTTGTATTTACCGTTTTGTACACGGAATTTGTTGTGGAAGTATAGGCTGATCTGCATGAACGTTTGTTACCGTCTGATGGTCCTTGCAATATTTCACCTCGAGCAGAAAATATGCGCTCTTGAATAAGGTGAAGATGACATCACTAGGTATTACAATAATTTGCGGCGTTATTGGGATGAGCTGAACAATTTGGAACCCTTGCCGAATGCTCTTGCGAGGCAAAGACATTGTTTGTAATGCAACTTGAGAATTGACGTCTTTATCAATTCTTATTGGGTTTAAACCCGAGGTATTCTAATGTGGTCAGTCAAGTTCTGCTCATGAATCCGTTGCCCACTGTTGCACGAGCTTACTCACTTATTCTTCAAGACAAATCTCAACGCCATGTTCACTTGACTCGTAACTCCACCAAGAACACACTGTTGACATATGACTCCATGCGAAACATCCCGCCTCAAAGGGACTCGCCACTCTCGACTCGATCCCCTAAGCACACCAAGACAGCTTCTGCTCACCTTGCAGAATGCGGGCCTCCATCACATGCTCGCGAACGTTGTGCCCATTGTAGTATACAGGCCATTCCCGTGATGTTTGCTTCCGCCTCCATGGATTTCCTGCTAATTATAAGGGACAACGTCATGACCAGCCCCATACTAAGCCCTCGGACAGCAAGCCTGCCAGTAGTCCCGAGAACTCCTCTTCGGCGTCTCCCATGCCATTCACCGGTAAGCAATATAAACAAATCATGCGTTTACTCCGAGTGGTAAACATTTCCAAGGCAAATCTCACAGGCACTGTTCTCGACTTGAATTCTAATTCATTAAATTCTTGCACTTGGGTTATTGACACCAGAGCCATGAATCACATTACACATAACCCTGAATCACTTCAATATGCACAAGCATACCCGAAACCTCTTCCCGCTATTGGCATACCTAATGGGGTTGGAGTTCTCATCACTTCACACACGGCTCGGTATCTCTGACGTCAACCCTCACCCTTATTCATGTTCTTTGTGCTCCAACTTTAAGTTTCATCTCCTATCCATTTCAAAAATTACTCAAAAATTAAATTGCTCAGTTACCTTTTTTCCCTCTTATTGCTTGTTTGAGGACCTCTCGATGACGAAGATCATTGGTTGGGGCCTTCAACGTGGTGGTCTCTACAACTTGGAGCTCTCTCCCGAACGTGCCGCAGTATCCGCCCACCTGCCTGTCCACAGTTCATGGCATGCCCATCTTGGCCACCCATGGAGGAAGAACGGACCGTCGGTCTGTTCATGAGCCAATGTGTGGCTGGAGGATTCCTCAGTTTAGGAGCTTTGTTCTGACATGATAACTAGTCAAAAAAAAAAAAAAAAAAAAAAAACGACGGTGCTTAGGAAAAATCAATCAAAGCAAGCCGAAAGCAAACTAACGAAGGACGATCAGTCTGAAGGAGAAGCGAATGGACGGCTAGTGGCAACCGGCCAATATCAGATGACCGAAGGCAAGAGACAAGCTCAATGATCATCGCACTATGATACCATGTTTCTAATCAGAAAACGAAAAATATTGGGGAATATTGTCTTGTGTATATCTCTACTTTTGTACATGCACTACAAGCCTATTTATAATACAAGAAGGATGTACAATAGAAAAGAGTATACAAAATACCATTTCCTATTCTATATTCCGAATATCTAATCTTATGGATTGACCGGATCAATTAACCTGCAATTAAAATAATCATAATCAAATCATATCTCCTACTCTAATATAGCAAGTGGATAGGACTCACGCCCAGTACCAACCGAATGAGGCTCTGATACTACTGTTACTCTTAGTGTTAATGTGCAAGTGAGTATGTTTGTGAGATTTACTCAGCAAAGGAATAAGGAAGGAGCTTTTGGAGCTTGTTGAATTATCAAAATGTTGGGTACAAGGGATTTATGTAGCTGTAGTTGATCTGAACATGAATGAACGAGCATGAAGCCTCTTGGTGTCTCTACCTCCTTTTTTTGGCGTTCGATATGTGCAGGCGTCGACATAAACTAATGGCTCAGCTAGATCTATTAGGCTTAGCCCAGGCTCTCGCAAACTCACCAATCCACGAGCTCCTTGTACCCTTTTAGATTTATGTGACCACATATTTATGTCTGACTGAAAATCAATCTCAATGAAATCTTCATCAAATAGCATTAGTCTTTTTTCATACGCCTCCATAGAGCTATTTTATTCACTAACTAACATGTTTTTTAAATCCTTAGATTCTTCTACAGAGGTGACAATAGGATTATATTCTCTAATAAGTTTCACAAATATTTTTTCTACTACCTTGATATTAACTCCATAACTCCATAAGCCCTCATTTGATTTACTCATCCATTTAATCTTCCGCATTATTGTTTGAGAGTCCCATAATTGTTTATTGTAGCATTTTGAAGAGATTAAAATCTAATGATTTGTACCTTTGTTGCGTCTTGAAACTCTTCTTTTAATATGTTCTAAATTATGTTACAAGTTCGAGCCGTATATGAAATCCGATTTGATTGGAAGATGTTTATTGGATTCAAGGCCAGCGCACTTACCCTATTTGGATTAGAACTCAAAGAGTAGGCTGTTGTATCCTTATCCAAGCCGCCCATTAACTGGAACTCCTTATAGCCAAAAAAAAAAAGAAGGAGCTCGTATATGTTGGTGCTCGTCGGAAGAGAAAAGGGAGAAACATGGATTTGCGTGGGGCTGAGTGTGCCGTTGACTTCTTCAAGCCATAAAGTGGAGTTCTCTTTTCCTTGGTAGTACGAAGGAGATTAAACATCGGGTAAAGTTTGTGCAGAGAATCTGTCATCCAATTGAGGCACTTTCCTGGTGAAGATTGATGAGTGTTTCAAGTTTTCGGTGATTTGTTTATCCAGCAATTACGTTAGGCTAAATGTTATGGGTTTCAATATAATCTTGGACAGGGAAATATTTGAGCAACTGTGAACAATTGTAACTCTATAATTCTTCAATTGATTAACTGTTATTTGCAGCTAACCTCCCTATGGAGTGGCTGCGGATGGCCGGACTGAATCGTGAAAATTTTTCCTTGTTGTTTCTCATTTTATTTCTCTGATGATTTCATTCTCTCGCGATATTTAATATCATACATCCTTTAGCTTCCTCGTTATCATATATGTATATATATGCTGGAAGCTTGTTCCTTCCTACGGACCCGCATATTCTTTCTCCGCAATGTGGTGTAAATCTTGTGCCGTCAAGAAAGTAATCATTTTAATGCTCCAGTAAATATAGTTATTTTCATCAAAAGTAGGAACGTTAGTGAGATAGGGTTGGCCATTGTTTAGATATCGGATATTCGGGTGGGTGATTTAGTAGTTGGTAGATAGGACTTACACCCAATACCAGTCAAATGAGGCTCTAATACCATTGTTAGCTTTTAGTGTTAATGTCACACCCCGAACCCCAAGTGCGTGTCCATCCTTCTCTGGTTGATAAAATTTTGCGACTTCTCAGGACGAGTCACCGACCCATTGATTTTTAAGCACATGCGGAAGCGAAAATAAATCCCCTGACAATAATCATCTCGGGATAGAAAAGCAAGACATCAATTCATAAAAGCACACTTTTATAAACAATGAGATTCAGGCACAAAACGAGTTTAGTCGAAAGCCTACAAAAAGGTCGACTCTCACAAGAGACTATCCTACGACACACTAATTAGACATCCACCGATCCTCCATACTCCTTGTTGACACCTAAATTTTTGCCTAATCATTTAGTAATTAGTTACATGAAAAAAAAATAAAAAATAAAAAATAAAAAATAAAAAAATAGTAAAATTACATTTCATGTAGTCGCATTTGCATCGGTACTAAAAGGGCAACATGACGCAGTGGCTCGTGGTCGATAATATTCACAAAAGAATTGTCTCTCTCTCATCAATGCATGCATTAATTCGGTGGATGTGGTAGGGGCCCTCGATCAATAAGAAGCGCGAAAGATGGTCTCTCTCTTGCTGGTATGAAAACACACAATGAAAGTCAAAAAAATAGAAGAAAGAAGAGTGCTTCACGTCCATTGTCTCTCCCTCATTAATGCCTGCACATGCACGCATTAAATGGGGGACGTGAAAATTCTACAAACGCCTGCAAGAAGATGGACTAACATCTTTTTAATATTATCCCTGCTGAAGAGTAGATGGATAGCCACCATATTTGAAAAAAAGCAACCGGACGTGAACAGCAAGGAAAAATTACGGCCGCCTACTATTCACACTAAAGTCAGTTGGACTTCAAGAGCCCTATAAATACGCAGAGAGGGTAACGGAGAGGGAGAGGAAAAAAAGAACGAAAATTTTCACTGGAGAAGTTTGTGAGAGCTATTAAAAAGAAAAGAGAGTCCGTAGAGTGACACACGAGTGTAGAGAAAGGAGGAGATTAAAATAAGGGATATGTTCAGCAGAAGTCCTAAAACTTGTCCAGAAAGTGCAATTGAGTCCTAAAACTTACAAAAAGTTCAATCAAGTCATAAAATTTGTCAAATTGGTTCAATTGAGTCCTAAAGTTAACACCGTTAAGAAAGTTAACGGAAATTGCTGACGTGGCGCTGACGTCATATTTTAAATGATTTTTTTTATTTTTCAAATGGCTTTTTAAAATTATTTTTTATTCAAAATCTTTAAAAATTAGATTAAAAACTAAAAAGGAAAATATAAATTTATTTAAAAAAGGAAAATCTAAATTTATTTAAAAAAACAAAATTGTTCAAAAAAAAAAAAAAAAGGGCGGTGGACTTCCGCCGCCACCCATCGCCGGAGGGGCCGGCGACCGTCACCGGCCCTGGGCGGGGTGGCCGGCCCTCACCGAGGACCGGCGACCGTCGCCCGCCCTGGGCGGGGTGGCCGGCCCTCACCGAGGACCGGCGACCGTCGCCCGCCCTGGGCGAGGCCTCGTCGGCCCTCGCTCGGCCCCGAGCGAGGGCCGACGAGGCCTCGCCCAGGGCGGGTGACGGTTGCCGTCCCTCGCCTGGGGTCGAGCGACCGTCGCCCGCCCTGGGCGAGGCCTTGTCGGCCCTCGCTCGGGGCCGGCGAGGCTCGCCAAATCTGGGCGAGCCTCGCCCAGGGCGGGCGACGGTCGCCGGCCCTCGCCCTCGCCGGCCACCCCCGCCCAGGGCCGACGATCGTCGGTCGGCCCCTCCGGCGATGGGCGGCGGCGTCGGCGGTGGCAGCGGGGAGAAGTTGGCTACTTTTTTTTAAAACAATTTTAAAAATAAATTTTATAAATTTTCTTTTTAATTTTTAGATAAAATGAATAAATTTAATTTTTTAGTTTTAATTCTTTTTTTAAAAATGAATAAAAATCATTAAAAAATCCACGTGGAAAATAAAAAATAATTAAAAATGACACGTCAGCATTTTTAACGGAAAAAGCTAACGGTGTTAACTTTAGGACTCAATTGAACTAACTTGACAAGTTTGAGGACTTGATTGAACTTTTTGTAAGTTTTAGGATTCAATTGCACTTTCTGGACAAGTTTTAGGACTTATGTTGAACATATCCCTTAAAATAAAGAGATGAATAGAGAGTCTGTCAGAAAAAAAACTAAAAAGAAGGTGAAGTCAGAGAGGGTAACAGAGAGAAAGAACGAAAAAAAATAAAATAAAAAGAAGATGGGTTGTCTTCTACCCATGGTGTCTTCTTCCGAGGGGGCTTCGAGCGTCCGTTTGATGCCCGTACGTAGCAACCCGCCGCTGACTCCATCCTTCCGGTGATCTGAGGACGTAGACGCTGCAGCAACCCTCTGTTGCCTTCCTGCTCTTGGCGAGTTCTGAACGCCGCTGCCGCTGTAGTCCCGTGCCTCCGCTCGCCCGCCTCCTGCAGCTCGAAGCTTCGAGCAACGCTTGCAACTCCCCCACCGCAGCTGTTGTCTCGCGGTCGCCGGAGCTCCGAACACCGTCGGTGTTGCGGCCCTCAGCCTACTTGTCGCCGCACCACCGTAGCATCTTCATCCGTCTCCTGCAGCAACCCGTGCCTGACGCTAGCAACCCGCACCACCTTCACCCACTGGTCACAGCTCATCTCCGCCCGTCTCTGCCACCAATAGCTGCTGCTCCTCTTCCCGCCCGTTGACGCCAGCAACCTGACGCCGCACCACCGCCTAGACGCCCGCAGGCTGCAGCACCCGTCGCTGCGCCCTACCCGTCGCCGCGCCTCCTCCGTCGTTGCCTGGCCCAAGTTGCGCGCTGCTACTCCTTCCCTGCAGGTACACCAGCGATGACAAGCTATGTCAAGCACCACCAGCCACAACCCCCCCGCTGTCCTGAGCTCGCTGACTCAACCCCGGCTTGCTCGCTGCTCTGTCGAGTCCACCAGCTCTCCTTCTTGAGTTGCTGCGCCTGAACTGCACCAACAAAGCCCGCGTCGAGCCTGACCAGAAGCTGCTGTTGTGTTGCAACTGCCACAGCCCGACCCCGAAGCGAACCACTGTTCGTGAATCTTTGGCGCCGATCCAAATAAGGTAGTTTTCTTTAACCAATTTTTTTCTCAATATTATTATATAAACTGAAATGTTTAATATTAATTGAGGTTTTAGGCATTACCTAATAGGATATTATTGGTAAAAATCACTATAATTACTAATTTGGTCCGTAAGATTTCGAACCATTTTTTTAATTATGTCGATTTTGATGATATCTTGGCTTTAAAATCATTATAATTATTAAGTTGATTCGAGAGACTTCGGATCAATTTTTTTAATTATTTTGATTTTTCTTGACTGTTGTGATGTTTAGGGATAAAATAATTGTTAATTTAATCCGTGAGACAACGGATTATTTTTCAATTATTTTAATCCTTCATTTGATAAATATCTTGAGTTGTTTGATATAATGCTTGTTTGGTAATTGCTTGTTTTGGAAAACACTAAAAAAAATCAATCAAATCTTGCATCGGAATATGATGGCTTCATAAATTAGGATTGCATTTTGCATGTCATGATATATATAGGGCTTCATGGTAGTATTATTTAGTTTGAATATGATTGCATGTTTAGATCATTTCGGAATAGATTAGGAAAGGATCTAAATAACATTTTTGTAGATAGGGTTTTGGATAATGTTTGCATATTTTAATAATCTTATTTAAATATATATATATATATATATATATATATATATATAATTTTCTTAAATAGGATAGGGTCACATGTTTAGAATTTATCTAGTTATATTTTTTAATATTAGGATGCATGTTATGGCTACTTGATTAAGATAAGTTTCCGAATTAAAATGGGATTTAATCTAAATTATTTCCTAGCTAGAGTAGGATAACTTGTCGAGTTTCATAGTCAATTTTCAGTCATTATTTCGAATTTCAATAAAAAAAATACAAAAAATATCATGCACGTGTTATCTAGGTAAGTTTTCATTTTAAAACAAGAGAAAATCCCAAAAATAATTGATTGCCTTATTGTATTTAATTATGCAATGTTTTTCTTTTCCTTTTGAATGTTATCTTTAATGTTTGTGCACTTGTATGATTACTTTAGTGTTTTAGGCTAAAATCAATTCAAGCTGCTTGCAAAATATTTTTTGAAATAAAAAAGAAAAGGTACCGAAAGGGCGTTATAGAAATCTAGCGTAATCAAGTCCCCGAACTCATTTAATCTCTGGTTCGTAGGAGTGAAGTAATTCTCTCATTAGTTTACTTGGGTTTCTAATCGACCCACCCAAAATAGATTAGTGGCGACTCCTAATTAAAAATCATCTGCATGTTAAGAAATTTAAACCTAAGTCACGAATTGGTATGGGCTTGGGAGAGCTCGAGCTAAGTCTAGGCTTAGCAATCCATTAGCTGAACCCTTAGGTGATCCAACCCGCTCTGGGGAGGTCGCGACACTCCTACTCCTCAAACTTCAAGACCTTGATCTTCCACGACCATCTTCTAAGGACCTGAAAATGGTTATTCAATAACCAGTGAGATAATGTCTTAGCAAGTCCACCTACTAAACCCATATTAGGAGGGAAATATGCTTCAGGGCGCTCTAGTCACACAACCACACAATTAGAATAGAGAACTTACCTTGCCTCAGTTCCTTCCTACAGGTTAGTATAGTTCATATCACAATGCATATAATTAATGCACATAACAACTGGAACACCTCATCAATTCAATTAATCACCATGAACCTATTCCATGCCACACAGTTTTGGTCTCATAATTAGGTGCATCAAATTCAACCATCATGCGTTTCAATTGTTAATTACACCCCTTAAGGGTATGGCCAACTCCACAATTGGCAGTTTTCTGGCATTGCTAGGTGTCATCTCACCTCCTTTGAGCACGGCGACATCTCTCAATTAGACGGCTTCCCCGAAGGGGCGTAGGTCCAGAATCTACTACGACCCGAGTACAACCTACTCATAAGTTCAGTGTCTTCTAGCGTAGCCAGGCTTCGTCTCCGACCATGAGCATGGCAACGTCTCTCAATTAGATGGCTTCCCCGAAGGGGCGTAGATCCAGAATTTACTGCGACCCGAGTCCCAATGAATGGGTAATGTCCGGCTTAACAGCCTAGGACGGTTTCTCTTAACCAACACACGACCAATCAATCTCGGCCTAGGACACTGTGCACTGCACTCAAATGTCTCGATTAAAATAGTGAACTTGGCATATTTTCTTCATATTAGAAAAACACGGTAAAATAGTCGTGTGTTGGTACACGGTCAATTCACATTAGAAAAATTGATATTCTCCAATTTTAAATCCCACTGGTTTATATAGAGTATCAAAACTATTTTTTTGGTGTTAAAACCCGACACCTAGAATTTTCTGAATAAATATCAAAATTCATGATTTTTGGAATTGAATACTCAAATTTCCAATCAACGCTCAATTTGCACAAATTAACATCCAACTGCAGAAATTGAACACACCATTGCAATTAGCGTGCAATTCCGGTCACTGGCTATTCCGGACTAATTTTCCGGAAAGTAATTAATTATTAAATAATTTCTAAAATTAATTAAATAAATCAATTTAAATACTAAAATGCCAACCTAGGCCAAAATCACTAAATTAAATACCAATACGGACCCGGAAAATTCCCGAACCCTTCTAGATAAATAACACAATTTATCTAGGCCTCACTTAATCTAATCTAACCACCTAACATGCATAATTGCATAATTAAATCACTAAATTAATCTAATTAATCACCTAATTCCTAATGAAATAAATCTAAACATCCCTTAGACGTCATTAGCCTACTAAGAAGAGTTTAGTAAATAAACTCACCAGTTAATTGCGGAAACTGGTTCACCGCAATGACGACACGACGGCAGCCGAAATATGAATTTTTAGCGGCGTCGGCGGACACTCGGGCCGGGTCTAAAACGGGCCCAACAAATCTCAACTCAAATATGAGATTTGTTTTTGAAACGGGCCGGGCTTGAAGCGGCTGACCTCGCGGGCTTAGGCTGCTGAATTGGGCCGAACTAAACGGGCTTCGCTGGCTTATTGGGCTGACTTCAAGTGAGCTGGGATTGTTGCACTCTTGGGCCGGATTGTGGGCTGAACAAGAAAGCCCAAAGATGGGCTGTTCGTGCGAGCTGGGCCAGGCGAGAGAAGCAGGTGGACTGGCGGGCTGCTTGACTGATCTTCACGGAGATTCTGGGCTCCACGTTGCGCCGCACGGCCCGACGTAAAAGACAGAGGAAGGCTGCTCGATGTGGGACTGGCACGGGCAGAGGGGGGAAGAGGCTTCGACGGCCGCTTGGGGATGGCTTCGTGAAGATGAAGACACGAGCTGATGGGGGCTTCGCTCGGCTCAAATGGGAAAGAAAAGAGAAGTAAGGCAGTCAACGATGGAGAGGAGCTGACGCGTGGTGCTGGTGAAGATGATCGCTGGCAGTTCGGTGAAGGAAACAGCGGAGATGAAGCTAGTGGAGGCTTCGGTCAACACTTGGGGTTCGCTTGCGGTGAAATTGACCGAACATGTGGCAGCTTCAATGAACGTTGGCCAAGTAAAGAAAAGAAAAGGGATGCTGGCCTCAACGTGGAGGAGATGGGCAGAAAACTTGAGATGGTGAGATGGCAGAGAGTTCAACGAGAGAGAGAGGAGAAGCGGACCGAGTGAATAAAATAAAAGAGCAAGGAGATAGGTCGAAGATGGAGGGCAGCAACAAACGTGCGAAGGAAGATTGAGCTAGGGGAAGAAAAGTCTGAAAAAAATATCTATTCCATCATAACCTAGTCCCCTAGAGTCCAAATACTTATCCTCTTATGTCCCCCTATTATTTTCTTGTCTTAATATCCACAAATAATCCAACTTAAAACCAAATATTTAACCCCCTCTTTGAAGCTCCGAATTTCATTGGATTTTGAACTTCAATTTCATCAGCAATTTTCCAACTTCAACGTCCAATTTTCCTTGAAGAAAAGCCCATGCCATTTCTGCA
>JAHMTN010000632.1:0-63236 GCA_019915205.1 Eucalyptus rudis
TGCAGCGTTTAGGGAATTGGCGGATACATGCATGACCATTTGGTGGTGACACTACTTCAAGATCATGCGTTCATACATGTCCATATTCGAAAGAAAAAGGAAAGGAATGATGTTGATATTTCTTTGATTGCTCAGCAAAAGTACAATAGAAAATTATGGTCATTGATCTTAGCCAATCATGTCTACCATTGTGAGAAGGCCTCAGGAACTACGACACAATGTTTTTCTATTAAGAGTTTAATATCAGTACATAATTCTTCAAAAATCTTCAATTCTGATATAGGAGATTCTTATGCTCAATTGTCTTGCCGCTCAAATTGGCCAATCTAAAGTTACACATGCGCAAACACGCAAAAAGGCATACATGGGGGCAATGTGAATGAATCCACTGAACATATGAAGGAATAGCCTCTATTTATATAGGTTGTATCCTCACACGAGCTTGAAGAATTGTTCCCTTACCTCACATCCCTAGGACTTTTGGATGAACCAGGCCACATACTTGCAGATAAGAATAAGGGTGATGCAGAATGCAGATGATCGATTCTTGGTAATATCATGTTACTGTAATGAGTAACTCACGATCGCCCACTTCACGCCAAAAACGTTTCTAAAATAGTGTTGCTTTTCTGAGATTTCCATCTTGTCTAAAACTTTTATAAGAAACTTTTTTAAAAAGGAAGTTGCTTTTCTAATATTTCCATCATGTCGAAAGTTTTTTGAATGAGGGAGTGCGTTTCTCAGATTTCTATGGGGAAGGCTATTGTTCCATTGTAGCAGCTGAGAAAAATGTCTGGTCGTGGTTGAAGGGAAGAACATCATCGCAATGAAGCATTTAGAGAGAAGCGACGATCAAAAGGAGAATGGTAGCTTCCTTTAGGGCAATCTACAGCAGAGCTTACAAACAAATTAAAGTTCGATTTGCCAAAACGCACATTTGAGAAAGAGATTGCGGGTTTCTTCTTGATTCCCTTAAGAAATAGTAGCAAGTAGATTCCAGATATCTATAACCTATGTGCGATGCCAAGTTTGACTTCGTCTATAGTGTGATATCCATAAATTAATTTACTCGAGGTATTGTCTATTTTGGCTTGTCCTATACCGCGCACACACACACAACCCAAAATCACTTTTCCTCTATTCAATGCATATTTTGATTCATTCTTGTCTCTTTTGTCATCCTAAAAGCTTACCAAGAGCCGCTTATTATCCGAGCCCTCTGGCCTGGCGACCACTCTCTGTCCTCATCGGATTGGGTTGTTACGGGCCCATCAACTTCCGTGTGGTTTGTCCTTGAACCATAGATGTATTGGAGAGGGTCCCACCCTAATACCATATTGTAACATCCTTGGATTAACTCCGTTGAAATATTATCCTCTTTAGCGCATGTCATAGCAAATCTCATGGTTTTCTCCTTTAACGTACGGGCATTCACTTTTCCAAAATGTCACCCATCCTAGTAATATTCTACCCTGAACAAGATTAACTTTAAAGTTTCAAATCAAAACTTGCCATTCGATTTTTACATATATATCCTAGTACCGCTTTGCTCTTGTTCAGTGCACAATTCAGTTTATTCTTGCCCCCTTGGGCCTTCACCCTTTTAGAAGCTTGCCAAGAGCCGCTTCTTGTTAGAAGCCTCTCACCCTAACGACGACTCTCCACCCTCATCTAATCGGATTGTCACATATAGAATCATGAGTAACATCTGACCAAGCATTTGAGTTCACAATCATCCTAGGCTTCTTCATTTAAATAAGAAAACCATTCCTATGGTGGCAGGAGCATACATGCTCTGTGATTCACTTCCCTACCTAGTACCATAGAGGACTTTCGTGACTGATCAAATCAATCAAGAGCTTATGGTGCTTCAATCTTTGAAATTTTTAATGAAAGAAAAAGAAGATCAACTCTCTTTGGCGGAATTTTGAAGGTATAGAAAGGCTGATGCCTCCACATTGAGCTTAAACTATTTACAAGCTCAAAATCACTTGGGATTACCATGTTGAGAAGGCTGACTTCTAATATGATAATGATACTATTGCTCATTTGTTTCTATCTTCCTAACACACCCATATAGTAGAATAATTTCTGTGAAATTTCCTAGGTCACGATTCATTCTAATTGATCGAGCATTAGTGCAAAAATTGTTTATGATAAATCGATGAAATTCATGTCCTTTCAAAGTAATTCATGTTTACAACAATTCGCATGAATAGTGTGTCTGTTTTCATCATCAAAGGATGTCATGGCTCCAATGGGACATCTTACGTCTGCGAACTTGACCTTTTAAGGACCAAAAGGAGACGAGACTCGGCAGAAATGGCCGACAGGCGAGTCCCCACATACCTACGGTGGGCTCCAGGAGTCAATACCTTTTTTGACATTCTGAGACATTTGCAGGCGCTGAGACAAATAATTGCTGATGAGATAGATCCACCAATCATGTTTCGTTCTTCGTCAAGTCTACTGTGAAGATTGACTTGGTTGTGACGGTTTATATTCGAAGTCTCCAAATGGAGGAGTGAGTATTTCGAAACTCTTTTTTTATAGAGATCCAGAGATGGAGCTCGAGCTTAGAGAAGCCACCATGAAAGGAAATGTGCTTTCTTTTCTTGAGTTCCTCGAAAAAGATATGCTGCTTCTTGATAGAATTATAACTGGCAATCAGACCTAAACTCCCTTGCACATTGCAGCCATGCTCGGACACTTAGAATTTGCGAAAGAGATCCTAGCTTGGAAGGCTAACCTAGCAAAAGCGCAAAATTCTTAGGGTTTGAGACCTCTTCATCTCACAACAGTAAAATGTTATCTTAACATAGTGGAAAGCTTGTTAAGAATTAGCTCAAAAATATATTGATGATGAATACTAAAAAAAAAAAAAAACTCAATCATGTCATGGCCATGAAAGGGCATGTGGATGTGTTGGAACGCTTGGTTTGAGCAAGACCTCCTGATGCAGCCCGTCGTGTCACTAAACATGACCAAACAATCCTGCATTTATGTGTGAAGCACAACAAACTTGAAACTTTAAAGGTTTTGATAGATATCATAGGCAATGATAAGTTCATCAACTCGAGGGATGAAGATGGCAACGGCATTTGCATTTTGCTTATGTAGATAGACAAATTGAGGTATGCACTAGTCAAATTCAGTGATCTTATCACTAAATAAAGGCAGTTTAAGGAAACATGAATGTCCTAGAAATATTCAGAAGCTAAAAGTTATTAATTTATAAATCATCATAGTTATGATATATGGGAAGAAGTTATTGGTCCGGACAATTAACTACAGCTCTACAAATTACGCTATTTCTATATTAATTTTATCTACATTAGAAGCAACATAAAACCAAAGATAGCAGAAGAGATTCAACAAGGGATGAGTTTCCCTTTCGAAGGCATCAGACAAATATCACAAACACTACAGGATTGAAAAACGCTAGTAGCAAAGTTAATTTTAAAAAGTATATAACATGGACTTGTCAAGTTCAAACCTGACACCAATTGGTATATCCTATTGCTACTGCTTAGCAGACTATTGACTTCCTGATTAATAAACGAGTAACATCACGAACTCAAGAGGTTTCACAGTACTAGGCCTGTTAGCACGAGGCCAAAGCGTGGATGAGTCTCAGATATTATGGATTCTATTCCTCAAAATTTGGAGAGTCGCAACCAATCCGAGTGAATAGTCTATGCAAATAACACGGTCACCGCTTTGCATCCACTTAAAGGAGAAGAGAACAATGAGGAAAGTGGAGAAAGTGGCAAGAGAGCATGCATGAGACAGTAATGGCGGTGGCAATGTTGCTATTTGCCATGACATTCCAAGCTGGTGTCAACCCACCTGGGGGCACTTGGGGAGATGATTTTTTAGGCGATAAAAATCGTCGACCACATACCGTGGGCTACTCCATAATAGCATTTAAAGACTCGTCTGTATACAAGTCATTCGTTCTATATAACATGATAAACTTCGTCACATCACTCAGCGTCATTCTGCTTCAGATAAGTGGTCGAAATTCAAAGCAGCATCCGAATTTTAAGCAGCTTTTGATCTCCACATGGATTGCAATGCCGACTTTGTGGGTTGTGATAGTCTCCACGGGTTCGACTTATACCATCTCCTTAACATTCTCCTCCTGGTCAACGTTTTTAAATTAATCCTGAAAGTGGTACGCAAAGTCCTGAAATCCGTCCGCGAAGCCTTGAAAAGACGGAAGCAGAAGGATTTTATAGTTTAATGGCTGTGTCGTTACAAGTGTGTTTGTCTTAGAAGTGCACTGAACCATACGACCATGCAAGAGTAGATGCTACGTAGTATGTACTATTCAACGTGCTGATGAGATAAAATATCTACTAAGTTTGAGAATCCAAGTTTGTGTGTATGTGCCAGTGAAAACAATAAATGTTTTAAGTGTGTTAAATGTATGTGAAAAATGGAGTTCGCATGGATAATGGATTAATGTTTTACTTGTTGACTGTTGTGGATATAGACAAGCAAATTGATAAAATGGTTGAAAGGAAGGAAAGTAAATCAGACATCGAATTGACATGGCTCAGTCCAAATATCAGAATCCATGTTCATGGGAAGAGCGGTACAGAATTACATTATAAAAATAAGCAATACAAAAATATTAGTCTTTCTAGCAATGAAACTTTGTGTTTTTTAGTCTTTGTTGGGATTGTCGGATTCCCAAAAGCCGGATTCGACACTAAATCGAACTCCTAAAACGAATGCGGAAGACAAGCCCGGGAAAATAACACGTAGCACCGATCCTAAAGCACACCACGGAATCGAGCGTACCTTGTTAGCCACAGATTAAACACCAACGCCGATAAGAGGAAGAGAAAAATAATCATGTTCGATCTGATGACGTCGATTGGCCTTGAAGGGAAGACGGCATCGCCTTTAGCACTTGTCTTTCTTTTGGAGGGAGAGAGGAGAGACGAACGTACGTTGAAAATGCCAAAAGGTGTCTTCGTCTCTCTCCTTCCTCCCTTATATACGTTCCCTTAAAAATAGAAACGTACCCATTCATCGTATCTCTCCATCCATGGGCCCTAATCCTGTGGGCCAGGCTTTTAGGCCCAACATGGGCGGATGGGCCTTAAGTCCATCACATAAAACCATCATCTCTCACTTGCACATGGTGGGCCGAACAGGATTCTCTTTACCTTTCTTCAACATTCATACTGGTGAATAATCCATGCGACCGGCATACTTTGAGAGCTCGTTGCTATACATCTGTTAGGAATATATAGCAGCTCATAATGGGCATCACACTTTGAGTAGATTTAGTATGCAGTACTCTAGATCGATCGATCACATTTATATCTCTCTTGATCTCTTTTAAACAATGATATATATATATATATATATATATATATATATATATATATATATATATATATATAACAAAGACAGTCATAATTGGTCGACCAGTGAATACAAAATTACAATGTGATTTTCCAAATTCGATCTTCCTCTTCCCTTCAAACTCTCAATTTCAATTCAGTTTGCTTTTCTAGAAATATCCCATTAGATCGAATCAATTCATGACCATTGGCAACATCCTAAGATAGCAAACACTAAATAGAAATCTTGAGAATAAGTAAGAGTCCTAAGGGCACTAAAAGTAAGAAACTCTTTTCCTCAAGAGTCTTACACGGCATAAAAGTTGAGATCAAACTTTTGCCATTTTTATTGGTCGTCTCATGCATACGTAGTATGAAATACGTATTACGGTATTAACTCCTTTTCCATAGAGTGTATGTCTACACCTTTTAATATTGTACAGATGATAGTTCAGACATACCCAATGTCTAACTTTAGTTCACGTATCTACTCATTCACAAAATTCATCAGAATTCACATTTGGCATCTTAGATGGATAAAGTAAAATATGTGGGGTACTTTACTTTCGGACATAATACATATTATGTCCTCATCTTAACACTTAGTTAAGGCGACACATGTATTTTAAGCTTGAGCTCTCGATTATTACCTAGATAATAAGCTTAAAAACAGTCTCATCTCTATTTATCACACAATAAATAGAGGCGATTATCCGTGTGAGTGCGCCAATCTTATATTTTTCCGACATACTTTCTCAACTTAAAGTAATGCATTGAGCATTAAGATGAATAAATATTAAACCAAGATTCATAGGCATTAACAATAAAAAACACAAGTTCATAAATGTGAACAAATCAGAAAAATTACAATCCAGTACATCAGACTCTACGCAATCCTAGAGATTTTACATGACCACAAAACACATCTCTAGGTATTGGCTTTGTCATAGAATTTACTACCATTCTATGCGTAGATATGTACTGTAAGTTCACATCCTTTCGTGCAACCATATCTTTGACAAAATTATACTTGGTATCTATATGTTTGGTCTTACCATGATATTTTGGATCTTTGGTGTACACTATAGCTACTTGACTATCACAGTTAACCAATAATGGATTTGTAGCTTTCTCAATAATACCTAAATGATCCAAAAATCTCTTAAGCCAAACTCCTTTTTGTACCGCTGCTGATAATGCTACGAACTCAGTTTCCATCGTGGACAAGGCTATACACGTTTGCTTCTTACTATTCCATGACATGGCGCCATTGTTCATTAAGAAAACAAATTCAGTAAATTTTCTTTCATCTAAATCTCCTCCCCAATTAGCATCTGAATAGCCTTTAAGTCGCAGATCCTTTCCTTGGTAATTCAACTTGTAATCAGCAGTTCCCTTCAGATACCTCAGTATTCTCTTAACGGCTTTCCAATGTGCTGGACCTGGATTGGATTGGTATCTACTTATCATTCCAACTGCAAAACATATGTTGGGTCTTGTACACATCATAGCATACATCAAGCTCCCAACAGCACTAGCATAAGGAACATGTTTCATTTGTTCATTTTCTTGTGGAGTTCTTGGACACAGTCTATGGCTCAATCCTTCACCTTTTGCAATAGGAGTGTCTATGGATTTACAGTCTTGCATACGAAATCGTTCAAGAACCTTATTTATATATGTTTCTTGCGAAAGAAATAACGATCTCTTGAAATCTTAACTCCAAGAATGTATGCAGCCTCACCCATATCCTTCATCTCAAAGTTGGAAGATAACCAACTCTTCACAGTATTTACAAACTCTCTATTACTTTCGGCAATTAGTATATCATTAACATATAATGATATGACCACCGCCTGTGGTGGCTGCGCTGGTTAAGGCTTGGTACTCCATCGCAAGGGGGGAAGGGTTCGAGACTCGTCGGTCGCGTTGCTTCAATGCAAAACATGCGATTTAACTGTGGGCTAGGCTTGCGGTGGTAGAACGGCCCACCCCAGGGTTTACTCTCCACCGCGAAGTGGTGTGCGGAGGTTCCCTAGGTACCAAAAATATATATATATATATATATATATATATATATATAATGATATGATCACAAATTGATCATTGAATCTTTTGATATATACACAATGATCCTCATCTATCATTGTAAAGTCATATGCCATTGTGGCATTATGAAAACGTATATACCATTGTCTCGATTACTGCTTAAAGCCATATATCGACCTCAAAAGTCGACATACCTTTTCTTTTTGGCCTTTCACTATGAAACCAGCAGGTTGTTCCAAATATATTTCTTCCTCTAATTCTCCATTGAGGAAAGCAGTCTTTACATCCATTTGATATAACTCAAGATCCATACTAGCCACTATTGCCAGAATAATGCGAATTGAGGTAAATCTCACTACAGGAGAAAATGTATCTTCATAATCAATTCCTTCCTGTTGATTATACCCCTTCGCCACAAGGCGAGCCTTATACCTTTCTATCGAGCCATCAGCCTTTCGCTTTGTTTTGAGAACCCACTTGTTCCCAATAGCTCTGCGTCCTTTTGG
This sequence comes from Eucalyptus rudis, assembly GCA_019915205.1. Taxonomy (NCBI): domain Eukaryota; kingdom Viridiplantae; phylum Streptophyta; class Magnoliopsida; order Myrtales; family Myrtaceae; genus Eucalyptus; species Eucalyptus rudis. The sequence goes on from JAHMTN010000632.1 coordinate 7,916, forward strand.
AAGATCAACCAGTTCCTAGACTTGATTTCATTTCATTGACTCAATTTCCTCTTCCATTGCATGAATCCATTTTTCCTTACTAAGGCAATTCAAAACCTCATTAATATTTTTTGGCTCATCCTCATCTTGCAGAGCAATCATAAAAGTTTCCCATTCAATGTCAAAACGTCGACGGGGAATACTTTGGCAACTTGTTCGAGATTGTACATTTTGCACGTCATTCCACATTATGCTCCCACTTGGATTAGATAATGATGATGTCGTCTCATCATATGGTTGTAATTGAGAATGAGTTGAATTCAATTCATCACTTCTCATATTACTCCCACTTGGACGAACTCCACTAATATCATTATCTTGATCCAAGGTTTCAAATAGGGAGTAATCTTTTCCTATTTCGCCCTTCTTAGGAAATTCATCCTCTAAGAATGTGACATCTTGTGATTTAAATTCAGTTACACTCTCACTTTCCTGCTCACCTATGAATACATATTCTTTCGAGTGTTCGGAGTATCTTATGAAAATACTCTTCTTTCCTCTAGGACCCAATTTCCCAAACTTGTGAGAGGACTCATGAGTATAGGCAGCACAACCCCATGGCTTAAGAAAACTTAAGTCCGATTTTCTACTTGTCTATAACTCATATGGAGTAGAAGTAACTGATTTAGAAGGCACCCGGTTAAGTATATAGGCAGTAGTTAACAACGCATCACTCCAAAAAGTAATAGGTAAGTTAGCATGCGCTATCATGGACCTAACCATTTCCAGTAGGATTCTGTTTCTTCTCTCCGCAACACCATTTTGTTGATGAGTATATGGAATAGACAAATGTCTTTTTATTTCTTTTTTATCACATAATTTTTTGAACTCATCAAATAAATATTCTCTACCTCAAACGGATCTCAATACTTTTATTTTCTTGTCTAATTGATTTTGTACCAAATTCATAAATCTTTTGAAACAACTCAATGTTTCAGATTTATGAGAAATCAAATAGACATATCCGAATCAAGTATAATCATCTATAAAAGTGATGAAATAAATAGCTCCATGCCTTCATCTCACATTCATTGGACCACAGACGTCAGAATGGATTAAATGCAGAGGAAATTAAGCTCTTTTACCTTTTCTAAATGGTTTCCTTGTTGTTTTCCCTACTAGGCAATGCTCACATATGGGCAAATCGACTTTTTCAATATTGCCCAACAGGCCCTCTTTGGCTAGTCTATTCATACGTTGTTAGCCAATATGACTAAGTCTAGCATATCACACATTCACATCATTATCATACGAATTAGGAGACGTGAGAAGGGAATAACAAACATTTGCATTAACATAGTCAATATCTAATATAATGAAACCATCTAGAAACTACAACCATAGTAGTTTGTTTCCAAATACAAATCCACACATCTATTATGAAAGTTCATATTAAAACCTAGTTTAATCAACACTAAAACAGACACTAAATTCCGACGAATCTCTGGAGCATACAATACATCATATAGGAATAAAGTGCGTCCAGCACACATGTTTAGTTGGCATGTGCCAATTCCTTTTATTTCAGCTCTGGAGTTGTTTCCCACATAGACCCATTTAGTTCCAGTTGGTACTCATCGAAATTCCACAAAGGATCCTCTTTCCTTCGCTACATGGTCTGTCGCTCCTGAATCTACAGTCCACAAAGGATTAGACTTAGTCAAGAATACAGAACTCGACACATAAGTAAAGTTCTGAAAAGTACAAGGGGTGTTTACCTTCTTTGGCTCACGATAGTCGCAAGCATAGTAACCATTCTTGTCATAGTAGTAACACTTCATCCTTGTAAGCTTCTTCATTCGAGGACGCTTTCCTCTTTCATGTTGGTTAAGCTTGGGTTTCTTCCCTGAAGGACCTGCTTCCTTGCCTTTCCCTTTATCAAACCAGTTAGGATATTTGTGCTTAGAGCTCGAAGCTCCATGTGAGCTAGAACTAGCATGATAGAGTTCAGCTTCTAGCTTAGCCGCCAAGAGGCGGTCCTCTTCTAGCTCAAGATGACGCATTGCATCCTCAAAGGTTTTGATATTATCATTATGGGTCAGGTGCACCTTCATATGCTCCTAACTCTGAGGCAAGGAACGAATCACTGCTTGCACTTGCTGCTTATCTGTCAGGACATGGCCAGCATCTTTTAGCTCATTTATCATGTTTGACATCTTTCTAAGATATTACTTCATGGTCTGACCATCAGGCTTCTTATAAGAGTCAAACCTAATAGTGAGCTGCCTCAGTCTGGTCACCGAAGTATGACCAAATCTTGCTGCCAATGCTTCCCACATTTCCTTGGCATTGTCAAAACGCCTAAACTCTCGCATGACGTCATTGTCCATGCTACTCAGCAACGTAATGCGAGCAAGAGGGTTCTTTCTTTTCCATGCAGCAAAAGCTTCCTGATCTCTTTTGTGCTGTGCGGTGTTTCCTTCTTCAAGTTCTACCATGGTTAGGTTAAGAGCTTCTAGTGTCTTTTGCTCTTTCAGCACATATTGGATTTTTATGTGCTATATTTCATAGTTGTCATCATTGAGCTTTTCACCTTTGTTCAGCTCGGCAACTATGCTCTTTGTGGCTGAAGCCATTGATCTGAACACATCAGACATATATGTACGAATTACTAATACCTATCATTTATGCATCCCTTTTGCACAGACCCATCATATTAATGAATGATTTCAAGTAAGGTTTCAGAATCAAAAGGTCACTATGTTTCCAATTATTCTCCAAAAATCCTAACTTAAAACTATCATTAATATAATTGTCTTATGCAAAATAAATTCTATGAAGCTACAAAAACTTCTATAAACTACCCACAACAACCAGCAATAATATAAAGCAAATAATATTTGACATCCAATAGAATAATAATGCTTTCACATAATACAATTAACAAATCGGTTGCTACATCAACAACAATTATGTAGTAAACATTACATAAGATGTCCACAAAGTACACCTAACAAAGATCAGCCAATACAACTAACACCAAGTCAATACATGAACTGGAAAAGATCATCTTTTGTTCAATTTCTTGATCTTTTCCCTTGTAACAATCTAGTAATATTCATTTATAAAATCCATCACAATTTTTTTATATGAAGCAACTCTGTTGACATCCCATATGCAATTCAACACTCCTTGCCATTCTGGTGGAAATGTGTTCATGAAAAATCGCACCATCTCAGACTGTGGTATAGGACAACCATTCCATATGACCTTTTGAATTTTCCCGTTGACTTTAAGGACGTGATCAATTAAGTCACAACTCTCCCATTGATGATCAATCAGCTCAGCTATTAACTTAGAAAGCTTTTCCTTTTGTTCATCGGTAATTGTGCAAACGTGTGTGCGCAACCTAAGGGGAGGCATTGTTCCTGCAACAAATGCAGAACAAATAAGGGATCACATATAATCCACATAGACTTAATTGAAAAAAAAAGCACATTCTTTTCCTCCTTTTTTTTTTGGTCAACGGTCAACGGTCAGGTCGCTGGTCGTCGGACCGGACGGGCCGGTCGTACCAGTCGGGCCGGACGAGCCGGTCAGACTGGGTCGGACGAACTGACCCGGCACGTGCCTCACACATGCGAGCGACCGGTCGGAGCTCGGGTCGAGTCGCGTCTCGGGTCGGGTCGGGTTGGGTCGCCGGCCTGCCAACGGTCGCCGGCGATGACGTCATCCCAACGGTTACTGACCATTGGGTGACGTCACGATGACGTCAGCATGTGTCGATTCGCCGACCGGCGCGTGCTGGTTCGCCGGACAGCGGCACGCACGTGCTGGTTCGCCGACCGGTGCGTGGCGCCCACGGGTAGCGGCTTCTAGCCGCGCGTGTGGGCGCGTTCGCCGTCTCCCGACGGCGCACGACCCGTCGACGGACTCGTCTCAATGAGCTCTTTCACCCTATGCCTTCAGAAATCGATTTCGACTTACAGAAACTCGAAAAAACGGATGAACAGTGCTCGGGTGTCGGGATTTTTCGCCCCGATCTGTGTCGGCCGATTATTTTCGCGAAAAATCAATCAAAAAACATGAAAGGAGTCGGGAAAATATGAACTAGGGCTCTGATATCAATGTTGAGATTGTCGGATTCCCAAAAACCGGATTCGACACTAAATTGAACCCCTAAAATGAATGCGGAAGATGAGCCCGGGAAAATAACACGTATCACCGATCCTAAAGCACACCACGGAATCGAGCGTACCTTGTTAGTCACAGATTAAACATCAACACCGATAAAAGGAAAAGAAAAACGATCCTATTCGATCCGATGACGTCAATTGGCCTTGAAGGGAAGACGGCATCGCCTTTAGCGCTTGTCTTTCTTTTGGAGGGAGAGAGGAGAGACAAACGTACGTTGAAAATGCCAAAAGGTGTCTTCGTCTATCTCTTTCCTCCCTTATATACGTTCCCTCAAAAATAGAAACGTACCCCTTCATCGTATCCCTCCATCCATGGGCCCTAATTCTGTGGGCCGTGCTTTCAGGCCCAACATGGGCGGACGGGCCTTAAGCCCATCACATAAAACCATCAGTCTTTAATTACATCTAATAACTCACTCAATATTTAGCTCCTCATAATTCTAAGAGAAATTTCACTCAAGAATTATACAAATTCTAATTACAAAAATTTAGCTGTCTAAATTATCACGAAATGTAGTTATAACAAGCAAAATCCGAAGAACTCTCTGCAAAATTTCCCGGTCTCAGAGTATTCTCTCTCTGTGGCAACCAAGGACTGGCGCGCCTTTTGTTGGACGCATCTCTCTCTTTTATAATACAAAAGAGAGCCTACATCATTGTCGCCCCTCTCTTTTGTCTTCTTACTTCCTTCGGCAGCCCGCGTGCAGAGAATTTAATGTAATTAATACGACCAGCGTGCTAAACAAAATCGCAGACAATCACAAAAATCCAACTTGGACTTTATTAATTGAGACATACAGATTTGTATCCTTTAATTTTGGTATTTTCTTAATGAGCTGAAACTCGACATATTTTGAATAATAAACAAATATGAGACACATCTATTGAAATTGGTGATGCAACGGAAGCGAATCGTAATTTTGCAATTAAATCAGGAGCAATGGAAATCGACAGAGAAATAAAAGGAGGACCAATGAAAGGACGAGAAACTTAATTCTGCCGGACATTCGGAATCTACTTTCACAAGGATTTGCAAGATGTATGAACATACCATTCGTCTATCTGCAGTCACCGGCCGAATAATCTTTTTTGAGGTCAACCTATATCACTAAGCCAAGCCATGACATCGTTAACCCTAACCTTCGCCGGAGCGTCACCATCAGTCAAGCAACATCATCCATCAAACATCCTTTATACACATTTTCGAGAAATATATGAATGATGACAATAGAGACGGAGCATTGGATATGCAGGAACTGCAGTTAAAGATCTGTGCGCGCGTCAACACCCCCTCGGACATCCCTCCCCGCTTATGACCACGGTCAACACCGAAGGGGGGCGTAAAATGCAGGGCAAAAACCCAACAACACAGAGTCAGATTCGGCAAACACGGAAATACGAAACTTTTGCGCGACAACTCGAAATTCGGTCGACGTCATTTAAGCTAAGTCAATATGCTTTAAGATCTCCTGATAACGGGATGAATATGCAGTGAGCCTTTTTGGAAAGCATTTTGTCGAACGAGTGGTGGGCAGGCATTTTCCTCGTGTCAATGTTCGAAGCAAATGAAAGATTGACATCCACATAGAAACCAAACATACCGACATGTTTGATTTTTCGTTCAATCAGAAACTTGAGTTTGACACCTCTATCCTTGTTTTCAGGAAACGGAGGCAGAGCAATATGTTCGTACCTTGACAAGGTGAATTTCCAGTCGCAACCGATGATCAAGCAAGCAAGGAATTGAAGGAAATGCTCCGAAACTCATCACCGGCAAGGATGGGCGCCGACATTGAAGTTTCGGCCGAGAACAGGACTCTTCGAACTTCACGGCCGAAGAACAGAGGGAAATAGTGTGCCTCCCGCGCGACGACGAATATTTTTTTAATAAAAGACCCTCACTTTTTCTTTAACGTAAGAATTTTTTTTTTTTTATTTGGTAAAAAGAGAGATCTTTTCTTTTTGTGCCGCCAGTCCCTTGTCCATCAGCAGAAAGAGACGAGACCACAAAGGCCAGGGTTTTTTTTCCTGAAAAAATAATAATATAGTCCTTGAACTTTTAATTTCTTCAATTTAGTCTCGAAACTATAGCCCAATATGCATTATGCATTTGCCTCGACAGAGAGGAGCTTGTATTGTTCTTAGATTTGACTTATGAAGCAAATTCTTAAGTTAACTTTCAACTTCATTTTTTTATTTTTTTACAAATATTACCTCACAACTCATACCTATCCTAAAAAGGACCATCGTATTGGTAAATTAAAATCATGATCAACAAAAGCATGGTTTAGAAATGATCACTAACACAAGCGTTCAATGGTTGTTTTCAGTTGAACTAGTCCCCGAACCCGGAGAAACCCAGTTCAGAATGGACATCAAACGAACCGAAGAGGAAATCATCACAATGATAGAACCACTTTTTTATTAGTTGATATTGTTGCAGAAATTGATCTGACTTGCTCTGCTGCGCAGGGCTTCATCTGCATCTTCTTTGCGACCAAAAGATCAGCAGCTGATCATGCCGGGCTTAGGATCTACCCAAGAAGAGGCCAATGCAGCAGGGCACCTGCCAGCGGTCTCCAGATTGGAAGGGGAAAAAAGTTTAATGCCTTCAAATGTATGCTCTGAAGGGCTAATCCGCTGCTGTGAGCAGAGTGACATCAGACAAGTCCTCACCGCAGCCATCGAAATGGTGGACAGGATCAAAATCCACATCATGGGGTGGCCCAACCAAACGTGCCCTACTACGTTCCCAGCAACGGGCGCGGCGGCTCTCCGTCCTTTTAATGTACATTGCGCGCAACATCTGTCGTTAAAAGATTGAATGTCAAAATAAAAAGATTACGTGCCAATGAAATTTTTACATCGGTCATGAGAGGGAGAATCGGGACTTTTGAGTTCTTTGCAATGTTTTCTGAATGGAGGGGAGCAAGTGATTCAACCATATAACCTAGGAAGCACCGATACTCTTCCTTCGTGTTGTGTCAGACATTTTGACACATATCCAACATTCGCCGACACTCGATCAACAACTGTCGGAAAATCTGATATCTGATCAATTTTTTCGACACTCGAATCAGAATTCTGACATGTGAGTTTCCAACACATGATTTTGACATGCGAGATCAATTTTATAAATTTTCAGTAAATAAATGGTCAACATATATATATATATATATGTGTGTGTGTGTGTGTGTGTGTGTGTCTGTGTGTGTGTGTGAAAAATAAAAATCAATAATAAAAATAACAAATTATGAATGAAGAAAAACTTAATATTTTATTATCTTCTCTTTTGATTCACTTTCCGTAATACACACTTTACCCTAATTTTTTTTTTCTTTCGACACATATGACACGCAAGTCTAAGATAATTTTGAATAATATTTGTATTTATTATTTTTTATTATTTTTTATTATTTTTTCTTTCCTTTTATTTTTCCTTTTGTTGGCTACTAGCCGTGGTTGGGTAGGTTGACCTTGCCTAGGTAAATGTCGTCGTCGCCTACCAAAGGCGAGGCCTAGCCAAACAAGTGTGAGTCCCAACTGAGCGACGGTGAGGCAACCTTAGCCTAGGCTAGTCTTGCCTGATTTAGTGGGGTTCACCCTTGCCCAAGCCAGATTTGGCAAGGTTGCCCTAACCTAAGTGAGGGGAGCCTTCATTGGGGCTCAACCTTGCCAGTGGCAAGCAACAAAGACCCTCATGACCCACCCGACCATGGCTAATGGTTGGCAACTTGTCATATGGAATGGAAAGTAAAAAGGAAAAAAATCCAAAAAAATATTAAAATTTTATTAAAAATTATTCACATCAGCATGGATCGTTTCATGTAAATTGGACGGGGTCCACGTTAGCAATATCTAATTAAAATTAGCTAAAATGACTGAATTGGTACTAGATCATAGGGTTTAAGAATAAATTGACACAATTAAAAAGTTTGGGATTCAATTTGTACAAATACCATAGATTTAGGATTTTTCTGACATATTTTGCTAAATCATCACAAGTTTTGATATTTGGAAAGGAAGTCACTCTTCCATTTAATTAATTACAACTTTATGCTTCACGTTATTTTCACGCTAATTCATTTAGATTAGAAGGAATGTAAAAATAGAGAAGCAGAAAAAATTCAACAAGGGATGAGATTCCCTTTTGAAGGCATCATATAATAGTCACAAACATTAGGGGACTTAAAAACGCTAGAGGCAAATTTAGTCCTCAAAAGTTTACAGCATGGGCTTGTCTAGTTCAAACCCGGCATCAATTGGTACATTCTGTTGTAACTAGTAACTACTCTGCAGACTATAATCTTCCTAACTAATAAAGGAGTAGACCCCCCGAACATTGTGAACTCCAACGGTTTCACAGCACTAGGCCTGCTAGCACAAGGCCAAATCGTGAAAAGAGCCTAAGAGATTATGGATTTTATTCCTCAAACTTCAGAGAATCATAACTTGTCTAGACGAACCGTCAATGTGAATAACACGGTTACCAAAGAGAGAAAGAGGGAAGCGAAGAAAAAGTGGCAAAACGGTATGCATAAAGAGCTAATGGTGGTGGCGACATTGGTAGCTACCATAGCTTACGAAGCGGATATGAACCTACCTGATGAATTTGCAAAGGCAAATAAGAACCTTGATGATTACGAGTTGTTTATAGCATGTAACAGATAAGCTTCATCACATCACTTAGCACCATGCTTCTCATAAGTGGTCGGTGTCGGATCACCACGTGGATTGTAATGCTAACTATGTGGGTTGTGATCACCTTCACAGCATTGGGTTATTCGTTTCTCATATCACTCTCCTCACCAGAGAAGGAAAAAACGTATGCTAATGGTATAGTAGGAATTGCGGTGCAAACATGGGGAGGATTGATGTTTTTTATTTTCCTGTGCCATATAAGCCGCTTAATCATGAAATTGGTACGCAAAGTCCTGAAATTTGTCTACAAAGCCTTCAAGAAACGGAAGAGGGAGGATCCTATGGTTTAGTGGCTATCTACTGGTACAAGTGCGTTTGTCCTAGAAGAATTGCATTGAGTCATGAGGCCATGCAAGAGTAGATGCTGTATAGTATGTGCTGTTCAGTGTGCCTATTAGCCAGTTATGTACGATACGTTTGAGAATGCATGTCTCTATCTGCTGGTTTAAACAATAAGTGTCATAGGCGTGTTGATGGATGACGCATGTAAAAAGAATGGAGTTTGCATGGATGATGGAATGGAGTAGCAACAGTAAGTAATATTAATACACGGAATTCTCTTCTCTTTCTTCTTTCTTTATATGATATGCTTAATGTAAGGAGTGAGTTGTGGTTGTAGTCAGATTATAGATGGTTACAAGTAAGAAGAGAACACATGCTAAGGTATTTGTTTTTCCCTTAACTAGATCAGGTATGACATGGGGACCTTGCGAAGGGAACGCTATCATTGTTTTTCATTGGTAACGGTTCGATTGTGACCACAAATTGGTTTCATGAGTCCCAGGCAATTGGGGGACTTGTGAAGGAATTTACTTATAAATCTTATAAATCTTTTTACTTCACATACCATATAAATCTTTTTTTTTTCCCAAAAAAGGATCACGGCGTGGGTAATAACTATGCATCAATATTTCTTACATTTGGTTTTTTTTCATTTTGTTTGATTTCGTTAATAGAATTTTTCTCCCAATGTTGTAACTGATATGTTTTTTTTTTCCAATTAAAATTATTTAATGTACATGATGCACAAAACTTTGAACGACATGTTACTTGTTTTGAACGTGAAATATTGACGGTACATGAAGTGCTTATTTTGAGCCTCCTTAAATTAGAAATGCAATTTAAATTTTACTTTAATATCATGACATGGCTAGACAGAAGTAGAACTATACCTAATATGCGTAAGTATGACAATTTATGGGCATTTTTTTAAAGAGTAATAAAGATAGAAGTATTTATTTATACGTTACTAAGGAAGAATAATTACCTTTTGTGAATTAAAATTAAGTAGTTCGTGAAATAGATTTGTGTTTTGATCTTTTTTTTTTTTGTCAGTGATTTTGATCTTTAACTAACATGAAACTGTTCCAGCAAAACGAAATTAATGTAAAACCGGGGAGTCTACTCTTCTACCCCCTTGTAGAAGAAAAGATTTGAGGGATACATACATAGAAGAAAAAAATTAGCTTTATATTTTAATTTTCAAAAATTACCTTTATTTAACTTGAGGTATGCTTGGTTTATTTAACTAGATGCTAATTTGTGCTATTTGAGTGATATTTATAATTTTGGGTATTTATTGCAAAATTGGTTTAATTTTGGTATTTAATTAGAAAATACCGGGCGTTGATTTACAGCGCCAAATTTTTTTTTTTTATTATATCCGATAAAATAATTATGTGTGGGTACACGGTCAGCCTAAGCCAAAACACCATATCTTTCTTTTATAAAATCCCACTAAATATAATAGTTCACAAACACATTTTTGGCATTGTAAACTGATGCCCGGTATTTTCTAATTAAATATCGAAATTACCCAATTTTGGAATAACCAAAATTATAAATATCACTCAAATAGCACAAATTAGCATCTAGTTAAATAAACCAAGCATATCTCTAGTTAAATAAACCATGCGCAACAGCAGCGTGCTGGCGGTCCAACGGGGCTGGCGACGGTAGGGAAGGGGCTAGCTAGTTTCTGCTAGTCTTCTCTGGTTCTTTGGAGCTTCAAAAGGGACTAAAATGGAGAAAGCAAGCCCTTAGAGAAGACGAAGACAGCTGAAGATAGAGGAGGGTCCCCCTTGGCCACACCTATCCTCTCCTTCATCCTTGGTTGGCCCCCACTTGCCTTGGCTATCATCCATAGCCATTTGCAGCTCCTTGGCTTCCCAAACAAGTCTCCCAAGTGGTCCAAAAGTTGAGTGACCAAGGGGCCTATGAATTTTGGGCACTTGCCACTCAATTGGATTCAATTTCCCTTCAAGACTCTACTAATTGGATTCGATTTGATGCCCAAAATCCCACCAAGGTGCCATCGTCAAAATCAACATTTTTCCTCACCAATAGAACCAACTTGCATCCCAAAAATGTGATAAAAAATGATCCCCTGAATTTTTCGGATAAAAACAACCTTATTTTGAATTTTCGCCAAAAATCTCGGTTTGCATAAAAATCTCTGGAGGACGAGTCGACATTTCTAAAATGAATCGTGACATGACATAACTTTCAATTTTTGAAATCGGATTCAAATTCGCGGTTAATTTCAATCTGGCGCAATTTTAAGGTGACCTAGCTTACCGGGTAGCTTTTAGAAATTTTTGGTGCAATTGACCCGTGATCGATTTATTTCAAACCACAATGTATATTTTCAACACATTGGCAACTCTCGGTGGTCATGGAAATCTCAATGTTTCAAATACGGGTATAGGGTGCCAAAACGACAGAAAAATCAGTCTAGTGTTGATCGACGAGAATTTTGCAATCTGGTGGAATCATCCACACTTTGATCACCTATCTTAGTCGAATCAACCTATCTCTAATCCCTGATCAATTTTTAACTGTGTTGTAATGATCTCTGAAGATGAGCACGGTTGAGTAGTCGATTCCTAATCGAATTCTCAAGTCTATTGCATTAAAATCCCTTAATGGCTTCCCTCGATAATCTAGTTATCTCATGAGTGATCAGCTCAGAGAATATCATGATAGGTGCATCGATGAAATGTCCAATTTATTTAATTGAAAACAGAACTAGAATTTCAAGATGTCACACTAGTAGTGCTTTAGCCTGAACATGTTTAACTTTGGACTTCAAATTTAAACTTGCCATTCGATTTTCACATATATCCTATAATTGCTTTGCTCTCGTGCAATGCACAGTTCATTCATTTATGCTCCCTTTGTAATCATAGAAGCCTGCCAAGAGTCACTTCTTATCCAAATCCTCTAGCCTAGCGACCACTGTTCACCCTCATCGGACCGAATCGTTACATATAGAGTCGTGTGTGACATCTGTGGAAGCGTATGTGTACACAATCATCCTAGGCTTCTTTGTTTAAATAAGAAACCATTCTTGTGATGGTAGGAGTATACATTCTATGTGGTATATTTCCCTTTCTTGTACCATTGAGGACTTTCGTGACTGATCAAATCAATTAGGAACTTAGGGTCCTTCAATCTTTGAAATTTTTAATGGAAGAAAAAGAAGATCACCTCTCTTTGGCAGAATTTTGGAGGCATAGCAAGGCTGATGCCTCCACATTGAGCTTAAACTATTTGTAAGCTCGAAATCACTCGGGATTATCATGTTGAGAAGGCTGACTTCTAATGTGGTAGTGATACTATTGCTCATTTGTTTCTATCTTCCTAACACACAAGTAGAATAATCTCCGTGAAAGTTCCTAGGTCACGACTCATTCCAATTGATTGAGCATTAGTGCAAAAATTATTTCTGATAAATCCATGAAATTCATGTCCTTTCAAAGTAATCCATGTTCACAACAATTTGCATGAGTATAGTGTGGCCGCTTTACATCACCAAAGGATTTCCTGGCTCCAGTGGGACACCGACGTCAGGGAACTTGACCTATATAGGACCAAATGGAGACGAGACTCGGGCGGAAAATGGCCGACAGGCGAATCCCCACGTACCCACGGTAGGCTCCAGGAATCATCACCTTTTTTGACATCCAAGGACATGAGCAGGAACTGAGACAAATAATTGCTGATGAGATAGATCAACCAATCATTTTTCGGTCTTCGTCAAGCGTACTATGAAGGTTGATTTGGTTGTCACGGTATACATTCAAGTCTCCAAATGGAGGAGTGAGTAATAAGAAATTCTTTTCTTTCAGAGATCCAAAGATGGAGTTCGAGCTCGAGCTCAGAGAAGCCGCCATGGAAGGAAATGTGCCTTCTTTGCTTGAGCTCCTTGGAAAAGATAGATTGCTTCTCGATAGAATCATGACTGGCAATCAAATCGACTCCTTTGCACATTGCAGCCATGCTTGGACACTTGAAATTTGTGGAAGAGGCCTAGCCCAGAAGGCCGAGCTGGCAAAAGTGCAAAATTCTCAAGGTTTGACACCTCTTCATCTCGCAGCAGCAAAAGGGTACCTTAACATAGTAGAATGCTTGTTAAGAGTTAGCCCAGAAATGTGTTCCATCTATGACAGATACAAAAGAAACCCTCTTCATGTTGCGGCCATGAAAGGGCATGTGGATGTGTTGGAATGCTTGGTTCAAGCAAGTCCTGATGCAGCCCACAATGTTGCTGAAAATGGCCAGACAATCTTGCATTTATGTGTGAAGCACAATAGACTGGAAGCTTTGAAGGTTGTGATTGCGATAGATATCATACGCAATGATGAGTTCATCAACTCAATGGATGAAGATGGCAACACAATTTTGCATTTGGCTGCTGCAGATAGACAAACTGAGGTACGTTCATACAACTAAGCCTCTGCACTAGTGAAATTCAGTGAGCTTATCAATAAAACAGGTGGTTTAAGGAAATATGAATGTCCTAGAAATATTCAGAAGCTAAAAGTTATCTAATTATAAATCATCACAGGTTATGATATTTGGAAAGAAGTTATTGGTCTGGATAATTAACTACAGCTTTACAATTCACGCTATTTTCATATTAATTTTATCTAGATTAGAAGCAACATAAAACCAAAGATAGCAGAAGATATTCAACAAGGGATGAGTTTCCCTTTTGAAGGCATCAGATATATATCACAAACGCTAGAGGACTGAAAAACGCTAGTAGTAAAGTGAATTCTAAATAGTATATAACATGGACTTGTCAAGTTCAAACCTGACACCAATTGGTATGTTCTATTGTTATTGCTCTGCAGACAATTGACTTCCTGATTGATAAAGGAGTAAACCCGAACATCAAGAACTCCAGAGGTTTTACAGCACTACGCCTATCAGCACAAGGCCAACGCGCAGATAGAGTCTCAGATATTGTGGATTATGTTCCTCAAATTTCAGAGAGTCACGACCAATCCAGGCGAATAGTCAATGCAGAGAACACGGTCACCGCCGTCCATCCACCTGAAGGAGAAGAGAACAATGAGGAAAGTATCTTTACCAAAAAAAAAAAAAAAAACAATGAGGAAAGTAAGAGAAAGTGGCAAGAGAGTATGCATGAGACGGTAATGCTGGTGGCAGTGTTGATAGCTACCGTGGCATTTCAAGCCGGTATTACCCCACCTGGCGGCACTTGGCAAGATGATTTCCAGGGCGATAAAGATCGTAAACCACATATTGCGGGCTACTCCATAATGGCAGATAAGAACCCGTCTGGATATGAGTCATTCGTTGTATATAACACTATAAGTTTGGTTGCATCGCTTAGCATCATTCTGCTTCGCATAAGTGGTCGTAATTCAAAGCAGAGTCCGAATTCCAAGCAGCGTTCGATCTCCACGTGGATTGCAATGCTGATTTTGTGGGTTGCGATAATCTCCATGGCATCGACTTATACCATCTCCTTAACATTCTCATCACCAAATGTTAATATAGGGGGCGGACTTCTACGTATTGTGCCGGGATGTGTTGGATTCATGGTTTTTCTTCTTCTCCTGGTCAACGTCTTAAAATTTATCCTGAAGGTGGTACGCAAAGTCCGGAAATGCTTCCGCGAATTTTTGGAAAGACGGAAGCGGGAGGATACTTTGGTTTAGTGGCTGTGTATCCTTACAAGTGTGTTTGTCCTAGAAGAAGTGCACTGAGTCATAAGTGGCAGAGGGAGAGAGAGGACTATGGACAACATATGTAGGCATGAAGATATATGATGTGCTTAAACTCCTTGTTTGTCTGCTTCATCATCCGCTGGGTCTGTATTTGCAAGTGGTGATGCAAAACAGTTCCATCCTTCGTTCTTATTTTTTAGTTGGAGCCCTTCTTTTAATCCTTCTTTTTTTTCGTTTTATGTTTGCTTTTCCTTTTCTCAACGTGAGGATTCTACAGAAAAAAATCTTCCTTCCCTACTCAATGTTAAGAAGCATTTCTAAGCAGGATGGAATCATAGAGCTTAATTTTAGGACTTATACACAAAAATGCTGAAAAGAATTAGAAATTTGCTTTCACTTGGTCTTAATTTTGAGCGGTAATGATACTGCTGCAACAAGAGCCACGAAAGTGATGCTTAAAGGGGGTGATCAGTAGTTCAAGTTAATACTTTGGCCTTCCACAAAGCTATTCCGAATTAAATTTCATCAATGATACATGATTAAAAAGAATAATGGAGTCATAATATTTTATAAATCAAAAGTTTACAGATTAAGGAACACGTCATTGGAGATACCACAAATATTTTTCTTGAGAATATGGGCCAAATTTGTGGGCACGTGATTTCCTCCCGTCAAGGATTTGGGCATATAAATACGGTCAAAACAGGGGAGCATATAGTGACGAATCTTTTTCAAATGATCAAGCGTACATGGAAAGAATTCAGTATTTGATATGGCAAAAGAAAACTAACAAGGCACCCGTTTACTCAACCAAGGAAAAGAGAAGAATTCTTTCCAACTTTTGAAAGATGATCTCAGCATTTAAGCACAAAATTCCAAAAAATAAAGAGGAGATATGACCAATATTCGATGTCCATTTCGCCCAGCCTTTTCCACCATCAAGCCTTGATAGTCACGACTAGGGGTGTGCAAAAGAACCGGGATCCGCCTGGAATTGGTGGTTCTTAAGGAAACCAATTTGGTTCTCGATTCCAATTTATGGAAAACAATGGATATCGGTCCGGTTCCCGGTTCCATGGGCGGATCCGCCCACCCGCCCACCCGGACTGGACCGGTTATATTATAACAATATATTAATTTTTAATATTAAAAAAATTCGAAATTGGCAAATCTAAAATTTAGGGCTCCAATCACCAACTTGTCTCAATTCACTACTTTCCTACTCCATCTCGTCTCTCTAAGTTCAAAATCTCCTTGAGCTCCCTCTTCCTCTCCAATTCACCTCCGGATCTACTCATCTCCTTTCGAGTCTTAGTTCGAACTCAGCGAAACAGTGAGTTGATTCTCTTTTCCTCTCTCGAACTTGAATTCTCTCTCCACGTCGTCACCGCCTCCGCATTCACTACCACTATCGTCCTCTTTATTGTTGGGCTCGTCCTGCTTCTACCTCCCCTCTTTCTCCTCCCCCTCCTCAAGCTTCTCCCCATCGTCCTCATCTTCGAGGATGGGCGAACTCCAGGTCTAAGAACGGCTCATCGTCCCCATTGTCCTCCTCGTTGTCTGTCTCGAGGGAGGAGGGGGAGATGGCGGAGGCGGTGGCGAAGATGGTGGTGGTGGCCAGGATGGAAGCAGAGCGAGGGTCGCGACCGCCGCCACCGCAAACTCCGCCATGGCGCTAGTACTTGAGGAGAATAAATCTACCATGATCAAGAGAGCTAGAATAAGCAGATGTGGGGAGGGTTAAAAGGGGAAGGTGCAGAGGTTGGAACGGTTCTATGGATTCACCCAGGAACCGGACTGAACTAGTGGTCCGACTCCCGGGTGGATCCATACAACTAACGGACAGTTCCCGGTTCCAATTTTTAGAACCGGTTCTTAGCGAGCGGTTCTCGGTTCTAGGTCAGAAACCGCTCGCTCGGACCATGCACACCTCTAGTCACTACTCCATGCCGCCATGATGTCACTACTCCTCCCAACCAAGCCCAATTCGCTTCATTCCAATTGATGCCATCAACGCAGCCACCATTGCAGTAATGAGTCTGAGCCACACTAAACATCAGTTTCCACCAAAACTAGAGAAACCAGCTAGTCTAACCAAGGAAAGGAATATGCTGGAACATAGTCGAAGGCTAATGGCTCTGCCATAATCCTCTCTCTCCTCCACTGAAGAAAAAGAATAGAGAGAGAGAGAGAGAGAGAGAGAGAGAGAGAGAGGCTCCTCTACCACAATATCCCTTGTAGCTTTCATCGAAACTCCAAAACTCAACACCACTACCGAAATATCCAACCTCCTCCTTGTAGCCCAGTTCTGCTTCAAAATTATCAGTAATACCCAAGCTCGAAGGTAGAAAACGAAGGAGAGTTCGAGAGGCCAGTTCGTGGTTTTTGGAGCCGAAGCTAGAAAAATGATGAGGAGGCAGAAAGGCGAAAAAGAAAGAGGAAGGGAGAAGAAGAGAGGATGGAGATGGAGGCCTTTGCTGCAAAAGAAAGAGGTCGTGAAAGAGGACGTTGTCTCTACGAAGAGGAGAGAGAAGGCCATGCATTAATTGTTATTTGTGTTAGTCCTTTACTTGATCTGCAAGAGAGAGAAAAGAGCGCTAGGATTTAAATTTTTTAATTCCACATCATGGGCACGTGGCACAATTTGAATGGAGCACACACCCCACGTAAGCTAGTGACGTGGTGATTAAAAACTATTTAATATTTTCTCCTCTTTTTCATAAGAGTTAATACCCTGAAAAACCCCAAGTTAGTACACATGTAACAAATTTACCAAAAACTAATTTTTTTATCATAAAAAACCCAAAATCAGTACACCTTTGACAAATTTACCCCAAGCCGATACACTTGTGACAAATTTACCCTTTGTTAGTTTCTGTTAAATTTTATCGTCAAATTATTAAATTGAATGACATGTGACAGTTGACTAGTATATCAGTTTGGGATTTTACTCTCCGATTTCTTAGTTTACAATTTTTTTTTTATTTTTTTTGTAGTATTAATCTAATTTAACCGATGGTATATTTATCATAAATATACCAGTTTGGGGTAAATTTTTCATAAATGTATCGGTTTATGATTTTTTATGGTCAATTGGGGTAAATTTGTCACAAGCATATTAGTTTAGGGTTTTTCATGGTCAAAAAAATAGTTTTGGGTAAATTTATTACAGGTGTACCGACTTTAGGTTTTTAGGATATTAACCATTTTTATAATGCAAAAGAGAGAGCCTACATCATTGTCGCCACCCTCTTTTGTCTTATTCCTTCCCTTCAGTAGCCCGTGTGCAGAGAATTTAATGTAATTAATACGACCAGTGTGCTAAACAAAATCGCAGACAATCACAAAAATGATAAGACTCGTACACCTTAATTTTGGTTTTTTTTTTCTAAAGAGCTAAAACCCAAAACATATTTTTAACAATAAACGAGTAACACATATATTGAACTTTGCAATCAAATCAAGAACTATAGTGTAGGGTAAACGAATTCCCTAAAATAGTGATCCGACACTTAATCGAACCCTAAAAATAACAAACACGGAAGCATACTCAAGAAAACACATGTATCACCGATAAAAGAGTACGTCACAGTGTTGAACATACCTTTATTTCCACATATTAAAACACCGATGTTGCAATTCAAGGAGGAATCCAGACATTGTTCTTCAGAGGAGAATACTGTTCTTTTCTTAGGGTGAAAACAGTGAGACGTAAACTGAGAGAACGTAATCTCTCTTTTTCAAATTACGTAACTTCTTAGGATAACCGCCTCTAAGATTTTCCCTTTTATTCTTTTATCTATAATAACTTCCTCCATAGGCTCTTAACTTATGGGCCGGCTTTTTGGACCCAACAGTGGCGGACGGGCCTACTTAGGCCCATAAACACATAGACAAACCCATCATCTCCCACTCGCATATAGTGAGCCAAACAAAATCCTCTTTACCTTTCTGCAACATTCATACTGGTGAATAATTCGTGTGACCAGCATACTTTGAGAACTCGTTGCCATATATCTGTTAAGAATATATAGCAGCTCATAATAGGCATCACATTCTGAGTAGATTTAGTATGATGTATCCTAGATCAATCGATCACATTTATATCTCTCTTGATATCTCTTTAAACAATGATATATTGTATTCACAATTATGATTATCCCATAAACAATTATAATTAGTCGACTAGTGAATACAAAACTAAAATGTGACTCTCCAAATTCGATCTTCCTCTTTCCTTGAAACTCTCAATCTCAATTCAACTTGCTTTTCTAGAAATATCTCATTAGATCAAATCAATTCATGATCATTGGCAACATTGTAAGATAACAAGCACTAAATAGAAATCTTGAAAATAAGTAAGAGTCATGATGGCACTAAATTGAGGAACTCTTTTCCTCAAGAGTCTCACACGACATAAAAGTTGAAATCAAAACTTTTCGCCACTCTTATTAGCTGTCTCATGCATACATAGTATGAAATACGTATTACGGTATTAACTCTTTTCTCAATGAGTATATGTCTACATTTTCAATACCGTACATATGATAGTTTAGATATACCTAATGTCTAACTTGAGTTTACGTATCTACTCTTTCACAGAATTCATTAGAACTCACATTTGGTATCATAGATAGATAAAGTAAAATATATTGGTTATTTTACTTTCAGACATAATAAATATTATGTCATCATCTTAATATTTAGTTAAGGTGATATATCTATTTTAAACTTGAGTTCTCGATTATCACTTAAATAATAAGCTTAAAAACTATATCGTCTCTATTTATCACATAATAAATAGAGGCGATTACCCGTGTGAGTGGGCTAATCTTTTATCCACCTGACATACTTTCTCAATTTTATATAATGCACTAATCATTAAGATGCATAAACGTCAAACAAAAATTCATAGGCATTAATGATGAAAACATAAATTCATTAAATGTGACAATTTAAGGGAAGTTACAATATTCAGTACATCAGCCTCTACGCAGTCCTAGAGATTTCATATTGCCATAAAACACATCTCTAGATATTGGCTTCGTCATAGGATCTGCTACCATTCTATGCGTAAATATGTACTATAAGTTTACATCTTTTCGTGCAACCATATCTTTGACAATATTATATTTGGTATCTATATGCTTAGTTTTACCATAATATTTTGGATCTTTGGTATATGCTAGTGTTGCTTGATTATCACAGTTAACCAACAATGGGTTTGCAGCATTCTCAATAACATATAAATGATCCAAAAACCTCTTAAGCCAAACACTTTCTTGTATTGCTGCTAATAATGCCACAAACTCAACTTTCATCGTGGACAAGGCTATACGTTTGTTTCTTACCGCTTCAAGATATGGCCCAATTATTCAGTAAGAAAACAAATCTAGAGGTAGATTTCCTTTCATCTAAATCTCCTCCCCAATCAACATCTGAATAGCCTTTAAGTCGCAGATCTTTTTCTTGATAACTCAGCATATAATCAGCAGTTTCCTTTAGATACCTCAGTATTTTTTTTTTATGGCTTTCCAATGTACTTGACTTGGATTGGATTGGTATTTACTCACCATTCCAACTGCAAAACATATGTCAGGTCTTGTGTACATCATAGCGTACATCAAGCTCCCAACAGAACTAGCATAAGGAACATGTTGCATTTGTTCATTCTCTTGTAGAGTTGGCTCAATCCTTCACCTTTTGTAATAAGAGTTGGGTTTACAATCTGTCACGCCCCGACCCTCGGTCATGTGACTATCCTTCAAATTTTGGTCGATTTTAAAATGTGATATCCCAGGACTACATATCACTGTCCATTTCCTTAATTTTTAATAGCACATGCAGAAGCAGTTATAAATCTCCAGACGATAAAACAATGGGATAGAAAAGCAGGCCATATTTTTCATATTGAAATTTCACAACCACACATGTATAGGGTTCACAAAAGAGGATGGGATCTCGGTCCTCATCCGGATCATGCTCGGGATCATCATCCCAATCCTCCTCAGATCTTTCACCACTAGGCTAATTTTCTTCAAACTCTTCATCTCCTTCTTCTCGCTCATCCTCGGCTTCAAATGCCGGCTTGTCTTCGGGAAATCTAGGGGCCTGAAATATTATCCCACAACCGAAATGAGACTATGTCTCAGCAAGTTCTACCCCCTAAGACTCGATTAGTAAACTAACACACCTTAGGGTTGCCTATGCACAACATGAGTCGGAGGACTTACCTTGGCCTCAAATTCCACCTGTATATTAGCACAGATCAAATAGGCACCCAAGCAATCACATCACTGATCGAAGCATGGTCGATTACACGCCAAAAAAAACCATTCACGATCATTTTTATTCAATCAATCAATCAACAATATCAAATCAAGGCAACGATCAGTCGACCTAATCGATTACATATCAACAAGACCACTTCCGGTCAATTCAACTATTCCAACTCAATTCCCAATTATGAATCACGGTCCTTAGGACACAACTTATCTATAGGTGATAATCACGGCCCCACCAAGCAACTTTCTTAGATTTAGTGGCTTTACAGTTCTACTCGACTCTTCTAAGATTTAATGGCTTTATGGTCCCACCCGACCTTTTCCAAGATTCCATGGCTTTATGGTCCCACGCGACATTTTCCAAGATTCAATGGCTTTATGGTCCCACCTGACTTTTCAAGATCCAGTGGCTTTATGGTCCCACCTGACCCTTTCAAGATCCAATGGCTTTATGGTCTCACCCAACCTGTTCAAGATCAAGTGGCTTTATGGTCTCACCCGACCTTTCCAAGATTCAGTGGCTTTATGGTCCCACCCGATCTTTTCAAGATTCAGTGGCTTTATGGTCCCACCCGACCTTTCCAAGATTCAGTGGCTTTATGGTCCCACCTGACCCCTTTCTACGATGCCATACTCTATCACCGAGCCACATGCGTTCTTTAGGAAGACATACCGAGTCTCTAAGTCACGTACATTCTCTAAGACTACCTTTTCATCAAGATGACATATCCAATCACCGAGCCACATGTCTTTCCCAGGTGACATTCCAATTCACTGGGCCACATGCATTCTTCAGGTGATTTACCAACTCACTTTCGATACTAACAACTGATACCCAACCAATTCTCAATCACAAGGCCAAAATTGCATTATTTAAGAACATAACTTTAAAATGCACCATTAAATCAATTCGACACAAATTAAAGCTCAAATAAATAAACAGGCTACTCCACGACAATCAGCACGAAATTCCGGTCACGGGCCATCCCCGTTGAATTTTCGGAAAATAAATAATTAAATAATTAATTTCGAAAAATAAATAAATAAATACAATAATTCCAATTTAGCACGATATAAGACTCAATTAAATAAACGAACTGCGCCATGATCATCAACATAAAATCCTGGTCATTGGCTATCCTAGTTGAATTTCCGGAAAATAAATAATTAAATAATTAATTTCGAAAATTAATATTTAATTACTAAAAAATCTATTTACGCCCAAATTGCCTAATTAACACCTGATAAGGGTCAGGAAAAACCCCCAAGAAGCATCTAATAAATACTATAGGCAATTCTCTATCTAAGCACACTAACCACCTAACTAATATACAATATAATTAACTAATAATCGCTAATCAATTCTACTCTAACCACCTAATTACACTTAACTAACACTAATCAACCTTTAAGTATAATTAGCAAACTAAGAAGGCATTAGTGAGTAAAACTCACTTGGCAAAGCGAAGATCGGAACACTGCAATGACAACGTAACGGCGGCTGAATTCCAACCTTTCGGCGGCGTCGAGGGACACTTGCGGGCTTGGACCAGGCCTTAAACTTAAGCTTGGGCCTGCTGAAAATGGACTGAACCAAGCTGGCTTCGCTAAACTAGGCTTCTAAAATTTTCGTAAGCTGATGGGCTTGATCCACTAGGGCTGGACTGAGCTGAAATTGGGCTGAAATCACATGGGCTAGGGACTTCAAATGGCGGGCTTTCGGGCCCAACTGGACTGAGACTTCGCTAGGCTTGAAGATGACAATCACATGGGCTAGCCTAACTTATTCACTGGGTTGAAATCGCATGAAGATGGGCTGAAGACACGGGCCTAACTGCTAGGCTGAACAAGGGAATCAGCAAGGGACGCTGGGCTGAACAACTACTGTAGAGATGGGCTTCGCTGGCTTCGTGGGTGCTGGGCTCGATCACAAATGGGCCGAGCGGCGTGAGAAGAGGACGCGGACGAAGACGAGGAAGAGAGAGCTGCTTCGATCGCTTAACTCGCTGGGGAAGAGGGACGCTGGCACGCGGCAGCTTGGTCGCTGCTTGTCTTCATGGCAAAGGAGCAACAGCGAAGGAGATTGGCAGCTGAGGTGGTCAATAACCAGGGAGATGGAGCTGCTTCGTTGACCTTGTGAAGACAAGCCGAAGTGGAGCTGCAGTGTCGACGTGGAGTTGCTGCTGGGGAATCGGTGGTTTCGATGGGACGATGATGCTGCTTCGTTTGCTGGCTTCATGCAGCTAAAGATGAAGACGCGTGGATGGCTGATTGAAACCCTTGGCGTGGATCGAAGCTGCTAGAGATACCCTCGGTTGACGACGCTAGGCGAGTGGAGGCTTCATGGGGGTTGAACGCGTGGATGGCTATCGGAGAAGACCACGTGTTGGAGAAGCTGCAAGATGGAGGGTCGTCGGTGGCTTCGGTCAACAAAAGGCCTTTGGTGGATGATGCTGTTGACCGAAGGGAGACAAGGTTTGTCGGAGGGTGCTCGTGAGTGGGCTTGCTCGATTCTTTTTGTGCGGCCAAATTGAAGACTCCCAGGAGGAAGAAAAAAAAATCATAACAGAAGCAGCGAGTGGATAGGGGAGTCGGCCAGCGTGCGAAGGAAGATGGGGACAAAGAAAGTCAAACATGGTTATCTCTTCCATTGATTGCTTGCCCCCTAAAAACCTTCAAGTTTATCCCTTGGTCCCCCAAAAATTCTTTCTTGGATATAATTTCACCATTTATTCCAAATTAAAGCCAAAAATGCAGCCCTTAGTCCAATTTCGAATTTCCTTAATTTTTGGCTCCAATTTCTTTATTTGATTCTCCAAATCAACGTCCAATTTTGCTGAAGAAAAATCCCGAACAATTTTCTATAAGTCCTCAATACCCAAAGACTTGCCTTGGAAGTCAAAACTCGCTTAAATTCGGCCCGTACGAATTTCCGTTAATTTTCTGCGACGTCCGAATCGATTTTTCGTAAAACTCTCGAAATCTCTGAAATTTCTCGAAAAGACAAGACAACGTCTTATAAATGAACCATGACATGCTCAAACGTCCGATTCCCGAAACCGAATTTAATTTTGTGGGTAAAATTGGCCGAACGCGATTTTAGTCCGATCCGACCTATTGAGTAGCTTTTAGGGATTTTACCATGGTTATATCCCTTAACGGCTTTATCCAATAGATTAGTTAACTCGTGAGTGATCAGTTCAAAGAAAAAGGACCATCTGTGCGTCGACGAGATGTCCATTTCATATATTCAAAACGAGGTCGAAATTCAGGATGTTACACAATCTTATATACGAAATCATTCAAGAACTCTATTTCTATATGTTTCTTGTGGAAGAGATAATGATCTTTTTGAACAATTTCTTGAAATCTTAACTCTAAGAATGTATGCAGCCTCACCCATGTTTTTCATCTCAAAGTTGGAAGATAACCAACTCTTGACAGTATTAACAAACTCCTTATTGCTTTTGGCAATCTGTTATCATCAACATATAATGATAAGATCACAAATTAATCTTTGGATCTTTTGATATATACATAATGATCATCATCAATTATTGAAAAATCATATGCCATTATGGCATTATGAAAACGTATATATCATTGTCTCGACGACTGCTTAAGGCCATATATCGATCTCCGACGTTGATATACCTTTTGTTCATAACCTTTCATAATGAAACCAACAAGTCGTTCCATATAAATTTTTTCTTCTAATTCTCCATTGAGAAAAGCAGTCTTCACATCTATTTGATGTAACTCAAGATCCATACTTGCCACTATTGCCAAAATAATACGAATCAAGGTAATTCTCATAATAGGAGAAAATGTTTCCTCATAATTAATTAATTACTGTTGATTATACCATTTCGCCACAAGACGAGTTTTATGTCTTTCTATTGAGCCATCAACTTTACGCTTAATTTTGAAAATTCATTTGTTCCCAATGGCTTTGTGTCCTTTTGGAAGATCAACTAGTTCTCAAACATGGTTTGACTTCATTGACTTCATTTCTTCTTCCATTGCATTCATCCATTTTTCCTTACTAGGGTAATTTAGAGCCGTATCTACATTTCTTGGCTCATCTTCATCTTGCGGAGCAACCATAAAAGTTTCCCCTTCAATGCCAAAATGTCGACGATGAATACTTTTTGCGACTTGTTCGCTATACGGGAGATTGTATATTTTGTACATCATTCCCATTTATGCTCCCGCTCGGATTAGATAATGACGTTATCGTCTCATCATGTGGTTGTAATTGAAAATGAGTTGAATTAAATTCATCACCGCTCTTGTTATTCCCACTTGGACGAACTCCACTAAGTTCATTATCTTAATCCAAGGTTTCAAATAAGGAGTAATCATCACATATTTCGCCCTTCTTAGGAAATTCATTATCTAAAAATGTGACATCTCGTGATTCGAACTCAGTTATGCTCTCACTTTCTCGCTCACCTATAAACACATACCTTTTCGAGTGTTCAAAGTATCTTATGAAAATACTCTTATTTTCTCTATAACCTAATTTCCCAAATTTGTTAGAAGACTCGTGTGTATGGGCAACACAATCCCACGATTTAAGAAAACTTAAGTATGGTTTTCTATCTATCCATAACTCATATGAAGTGGAGGTAACTGATTTGGAAGGCACACGGTTAAGTATATATGCAACAGTTAATAAAGCATCATTCCAAAAAGTGATAGGTAAATTAGCATACACCATCATGAATCTAACCATTTTTAATAAATGGACAATATTCACAAATGGACAAATCGACTTTTTTAATATTACCTAACAAGCCTTCTTTGACTAGCTTATTTATACGTTGTTGGCCAATATGACCAAGTTTAGCATGCCACACATTCACATCATTATCATATGAATTAAAAGACGTGAAAATGGAGTAACAAATATTGATATTATGACAGTCAATATTTAATACAATATAATCATATAGAAAATAACCACAATCATAGTAGTTTGTATCCAAATATAAATCCACACCAATATTATGGAAGTTCATATTAAAACTAAGCTTAACCAACCCTAAAACAGATACCAAATTTCGACGAATCTCCGGAGCATATAAAACATCATGTAGGAATAAAGTACGTCCACCATGCATGTTCAATTGGCAGGTGTCAATCCCTTTTACTTCGGCTCTAGAGTTATTTCCTACATAGATTCACTTAGTTCTTATCGGTATTCGTCGAAATTTCACGAATGATTCTCTATCATTCGCTACATGGTTTGTTGCTCTCAAATCTACAGTTCACAAAGGATTAGATTTAGTTAAGAATACAGAACTTGACACATAAACAAAGTTCTCAAAAGTACAAGAGGTGTGTACCTTTTTTGGCTCACGACAGTTGCAAGCGTAGTGACCATTCTTGTCACAATTGTAACACTTCACCATTGACAGCTTCTTCATTCGAGGACCCTTTCCTCTTCCATGTTGGTCAACTTTTGGTTTCTTCATTGAATAACTTACTCCCTTACCTTTTCACTTATTGAACCAATCATGACGTTTGCGCTTGGAGCTCAAAGCTCCATGTGAGTTGAAACTAGCATGATAAATTTCAGTTTCCGGCTTAGCCGCCAAGAGGCGGTCCTCTTCTAACTCAAGATGGCGCATTGCATCCTCAAAGGTTTTGATATTCTCATTGTGGATTAGGTACACCTTTATATACTCCCAATTCTGAGGTAAGGAACGAATTACTGCTTGCACTTGCTGCTTGTCGGTTAGGACATAACCAGCATCTTTCAGCTCATTAATCATGTTTGACATCTTTCTTAGGTGTTGTTTCATGGTCTGACCATGAGGCTTCTTGTAAAAGTCAAACCTAATAGTAAGCTGCCTCAGTCTGGTCACTAAAGTATGACCAAATCTTGCTGCCAACGTTTCCCACATTTCCTTGGCATTTTTAAAACGCCTGAACTCACGCATGACATTATTCTCCACGTTGCTCAACAACGTAATGTAAGCAAGAGAGTTCTTTCTCTTCCATGCAGCAAATGCATCATTATCTCTCTTATCATGTACAGTGTTCACATCTTCAAGCTCTTCTATAGTCAAATTAAGAGCTTCTAGTGCCTCTTGTTCTTCCAGCACATATTGGATTTTCATATCTCATATTTTATAGTTATCACCGTTAAGCTTTTCACCTTTGTTCAATTTAGCAACAATACTCTTTGTGGTTGAAACCATTGATCTGAACATATTAGACATATTTGCACAAATTATTAATGCCTATCATTTATGCATCTATTTTGCACAGACTTATCATATTAATGAATAATTTCAAATAATGTTTCGGAATCAAAAGTAATCATCATCTAAAATCCTAACTTGAAATTATCATTAATATAATTTTCTATGCAAAAAAAGTTCTTTGAAACTACAAAAACTTCTATGAACTGCCCACAACAGTTAATAATAACATAAGCAAATGATATTGGACATCCATTAATGATTCAAGAAAGAAAAACTCCACATTATGTAACTAACACATCAATTGTTACACTGACATCAACGAGATAGAAAATATTCATATAAGATGTCCATAAAGCTTACTAAATAAAAACAACTCGAAACTTCTAACGCCAAGTCAATATACGAACAGGGAAAGATTCTTTTTGGTTCAATTTCTTGTCCCTTTCTTTTGTAAATTCTTTAAGCAATCTTGCCAGCCATGGAAAAACAAACAAATGTCCCTTATGATTTCTCCTTCGCGCATTCATCCCCCGCCTAATCGAAGTCATTCCTTAGGTCGTAGTCTTTGTGGCTCCAACCCAATGATATTCATCTACAAAAGCCATTACTAGCCCCTTATACCTAGTAAATCTTTTGATCTCCCATAGGCGATTTAACACTCCTTGTCATTCTGGTGGAAGAGTGTTCATGAAGAATCGCACCATCTGAGAATCTAGCATGGGATAACTATTCCAAATGACTTCTTGATTTTTTTTTTTTGACCTCGAGAACATGATCAATTACATTGTCACTCTCCCATTGATAATTATCCAAACCAGCTATCAACCTTGAAAGCCTTTCATTTTGTTTATTTATAATTGCGCGAATAGGTATGCGTGCCTTAAGGGGAAGCATTGTTTATGTAACAAATGCAGAACAAAAATGGATTACATATAATCCACATAAACAAAATTGTAAAAGAAACATATTGCTTTTTCTTTTTTTTTGGTCAACGATCAAAGTCAATAATCAACGGTAAATGGTCAATGGTCAACGGACGACATGTCAACGGGTCAGGTCGATTCAAACCGACGACCCGGCACGTGCCCTACGCGTGCGTGAGCAACCGCCGGCTGACGTCACAATGACATCAGCTGGCGCGTGCCACACACGGGCCACAGTTGCCACATGTGCCACAGTTGCCACACGCATGCCGCGCATGCTTGTGCAGTTACCGCACGTGTGCGTTGCACGCGCCTGTAGTTTCCACCACTCGTGCGTGCATCGCACACACCTGGGAACCACCAACGCACGCACCGACGAAGCCAAACACTTCGACCATGCGTGGCAGTGCGTCCGGCAACCTCTGGCTGCGAGCCACCAGTCAATCTTCTCATATCAACGAAAGCTACAACCCTATGTTATCATAAACAAACTTTTATTTACAAAAATTCATAAATAGGGTGAACAGTGCGCGGTGTTAGGATTTTTTTTTCTTAATCGAACGGCGATGGTGTTTCACGAAAAATTCAATCAAAAAACCAATTTATAAACATGAAAAGGTGATCGGGAAACATGAACAATGGTTCTGATACCAATGTAGGGAAAATGGATTCCCTAAAATAGCGATCCGACACTTAATCGAACTCTAAAAATAACGAACGCAGAAGTATACCCAGGAAAACACATGTATCACTGATCAAAGAGTACGTCACAGTGTCGAACGTACTTTTATTTCCACATATTAAGACACCGATGTTGCGATTCGAGGAGGAATCCCGACGCTGTTCTTCAAAGGAGAATATTGTTCTTTTCTTAGGGAGAAAATGGTGAGATAAACTAAGAACGTAATCTCTCTTTTTCAAATTACGTAACTTCTTAGGATAATCGCCTCTAAGATTTTCCCTTTTATTCTTTTATCTATAATAACTTCCTCCATGGGCCCTTAACTTACGGGCCGGGTTTTTGGGCCCAAAATGGGTGAACGGGCCTACTTAAGCCCATCAACACATAGAAAAACCCATCATATTGAAATTGATAGAGAAATAAAACGAGAACCAATAAAAGGATGAAATATTTACTTGATTCGATCTGAGCATCAAAACCTATATTCACAAGGATTTGCAGGATGTATGAACATACCATTTGTCTATCTGCAGTCACCGGCCAAATAATCTTATTTGAGGTCGACCTGTATCATTAAGCCACGCCCATACCATCGTTAACCCTAGCCTTCGCCGGAGTGTCACCATCAGTCAAGCAACATCATCCATCAAACATCCTTTACACACGGTTTCGAGAAATATATGAAGGATGACAATAGAGACATGGCATTGGATACGCAGGAACTGCAGTTAAAGATCTGTGTGCGCGTTAACACTCCCTTGGACGTCCCTCTCCGGCAATCACCGGTCAACACCGAAGGGGTGCGTAAAATGCAGGGCAAAAACCCAAGAACGCAGAGTCAGATTCGAAAAACACGGAAATACGAAACTCTTGCGCGACGACTCGAAATTCGGTCAACATCATTTAAGCTAAGTCAATATGCTTCAAGGTCTGCTGATAACGGGATGAATATGCAGTGAACTCTTTTTGAAAGCATTTTGTCGGACGAGTGGTGCGCAGGCAATTTCCTCATGTGTTTATGTTCGAAGCAAATGAAAGATTGACATCCACATCGACACCAAATATGCCGACATATTGGATTTTTTGTTCAATCAGAAACTTGAGTTTGACGCCTCTATCCTTGCTTTCAAGAGACTGAGGCAGAGCAATATGTTCGTACATTGACAAGGCGAATTTCCGGTCGCACCAACGATCAAGCAAGCAAGCAAGGAAATGCTCCGAAACTCGTCACCAGCGAGAATGGGCGCCGATATTGAAGTTTCGGCCGAGAACAGGACTCTTCGGACTTCACGACCGAAGAACAGAGGGAAATAGTGTGCCTCCCACGCGACGACGAAATCTTTCTTACTTGAAGACCCGCATTTTTTCTTTAACGTTAGATTTTTTTTTTTTTTTTTGGGGGGGGGGGGGGGGAGGGGTGTAAAAAGAGAGATCTTTTCATTTTGTGCCACCAACCCCTTGCCCACCAGCAGAAAGAGATGAGACCAATAAGGCCAGGGTTTTTTTCTTGAAAAATGACATTAATGTGTAGTGTCACTAGTGTAGTCCTTGAACTTTTAATTTATTTAAAATGATTTCTGAAGTATAACCCAATGTGCATTATGCATTTGCCTCGATTGAGAGAAGCTTGTATTGTTCTTAGATTTAAAAGACTTATGCAGCAAATTGTAAGTTAACTTTCAACTTCAACTTTTCTTTTTTTTTTTTAACAAATGTTACGTCACAACTCCTATCTATCCTAAAAAGGACCATCGTATTGGTAAACTAAAATCATGATCAACAAAAGCATGGTTTAGAAATGATCACTAACACAAGCGCTCAATGATTGTTTTCAGTTGAACTAGTCCCCGAACCTGGAGAAACCCAGTTCGGAATGGACATCAAACGAACCGAAGAGGTAATCGTGATCATGATAGAACCACATTTTATTAGTTGATATTGTTGGAGAAATTCTCTTGAAGTATTTTGAAGCTGACAAAACATTTCCATCAGTCTAGTCTGAAGGTTTCCAGACTCTGCCATCTAAAGTCTGAAGACCTCCAGACAGCCAAACTCAAGACTCAAAGTCTATCCTCATTGACAGTCTCTAGTCCGTTGAAGAAAGTTTACCCAGAACTAGATGTTTTGTTAAGGGCTTGACCTTATCAACTGGAGAAGATCTTGTGACTAGAATAGACACAACGGAATTCTTTGATTGATCGAGATTGACTCGAAGATTAAGGAATCGATGATTGCCTAAACATTCTTGGAAGGTTCTACTTATGGAAACCGAGATCCTAATTGTATGGGCGAACAGGATTGTCTTGGTTTTCAAGAAAGCAAAGTACAGTAGCTCTCTTTACAGCAGAAGCAGAGTATATAGCTCTCGGAAGTTGTTGCTCGCAAATTCTGTGGATAAAACAGCAGCTAAGAGAATTTGAAATTGAAGACTCATGCACAGAGATTAATTGCGACAACACCAGCACTATCAGCCTCACCAAAAATCCAATTCTCCACTCAAGAGCAAAGCATATAGAGACTCGACATCATGTTATAAGAGACCATGTTCAAAATGGAGATGTTTCAATTCAATTTGTTGATTCAAAGAACCAACTAGCGGATATATTCACAAAGCCTTTAGAGAGAAATCAATTTGAGTCTATCCGTTCCAGACTCAACATTTTGAGGTATGAGGAAATCAAAGTCTAGAGACATTCAGACTTAATTATACAAGACTTTAAATTAGTCTTGGCACGACCATCAGACTGTAAGTCTCTCTTTCTCTCTCTCGAATCTTATCTTGAAGAGGTACGATCGTCAGACTGCGTTTAAATTGTTGCTATATTTAATCGATGAAATTATTGCATCGTTTCTTTTTCAAAAAGGGAAGTTATTTTTGAAATGACTATTTTCGCGGAAAAAGACAGTTATGTTGAAAAGGCATTTTTTATTTTCCTTTGTGAAGCTTCGTTTATCCCTATTTTTAAACCGATCTTGTACTGTTGATCGCTCTTCACTTTACTCTCAAAAACCCTAGAAAGCATCGATCCTCCATTCCCGTTTTCTTCCCTTGTTTAATCTTTGAAAAAGTTGTCATCTTTCTTGGGAAAGTCAAGCAAGGAATCTTCCAAAAAACTAAGAAAGATGTCGTCTTCAAGAAAGTCTTCGAGAATTGCAAGCAGGGGACCACGGCGAATGAGTGAGGGGCCTACGCACTTCGATCTCACTGAAGAAGATGTGGCTCCAGAATAGCAATCGAGCCCACAACATTCTCAGCAGCGTCACTCTCCTCCATCTAGCCCTCAAGGCGTTGATCATCAACAAGAGGACGAAATCATCGAGGATGTAGACCTTGTAAGAGTTCAAAAGCCCGCATCTATTTATAAGTTGTATCGTGCCTTAAAAGCTACGCGTACTCCCTTGAAATATGTCGATGATTTTATTAAAGAGAAGGGGTTTGGAAATGAATACATCTTTCTGCGAAGAATGGAAAGTTTGGGAATTGCTCTAAAGGGTTGGCTGAGGAAACTCTTGCGAACATCCCGAGTGATCCTCGTGATTGGGGACCAAATCCTGTAGATGGAAATGATGATGACAAATTGTACAGTCAATTTCAACCGAGAATGGGTATTGCAGTTGAAAGTCGAGGAAAAAGAGGAGATTTGTTCAGATCGAAGGAACAAAGGGATTTGTACTCGAAATTGCTGAAGCGTGGGGTAATAAACCCTAGGAGTGTGGATTTCGATTTTCTGGATGCTGTAAATGTGAACTTGAGGGAAAAGTTAGGATATCTTCAACTTGAAAGGTTCTGCTCCGACACTATAGAGGCCTATGCTGAACTAACCGCATATTTCTATTCAAATTTTAGCTTTTTAGATGCGAATAGATTTTCCTTTAGTGTCAAAGATCAAGACTATGTTGTGGATATGGATATGCTGGCAGATGTGTTGGGAGTCGAAAGGGAAAGATATCAACCAATCAAAGTTTCTATTGCTGGTGCTACATTAGAACTTGTCAAGGACAGGAGAACAGAGGAAAAGATTTCCTACCTAATGATGAATGCATTCAATATCTTGCTGCACAAGATTGTGATCAATTGCCTTCGACCAAAATCAACTTCCAAAATTGATGTTTCATGTTCTGAGGCAAAGCTTATGTATGACATTCTCACTGGGAAAAGGTTTTCTCTTCCTCACACTGTTATGTTCCACATGTATAGAGCCATGATGAAGGATATAGGCCAACTTCCTTACCCAAGTCTTGTGACAAAGTTATTCAGACATCTGAATATTCAGCCTCCGCAAATCTTTTGTGTTCGATCAAGCGATCATATGGTGGTAGGACTGAAAATGGTGACCAAGATGCGTCTGAAGGAATTGAACAAGGCGTTGGAGAAATTCAAAAAGAAGACTCCACTCAAAGCTCATCAACCCTCTTCTTCATCAAAGCGGAAAGGAAAGGAGCCTTTGGTTGCTTCAAAATCGAAAAGAAGAGCTCTTATTGTTGAAGATGAAGATGATGATGAAAATCTCACCATCTCTGCAATGACTTTGAAGAACTTAAGTCGTCCTGTTCCAGGGAAAGAATTGGAACAAATGGCGAAAGAAACAGAGATGAAAGAAGCAGAAGAGAAGGGAGAGGAAGAAAGAGAAGCTGAGAAGGAAAGAGTTGAGACAAAAGAAGAAGAAGAAAGAGGAAAAGAAGGAGAACCTGACGAACACTCTTCTCCACCTGTAGGCATGGAAACAGGGGGAGATCAAGAGAAAAGAGGGAAGTCCTCATATCCTGATGCAAGTGAAGGAGTCATTCGCTCTCCTGCAAACCCAGAGGACGTTTATGCCTCTCAATTTCCAGAAGAAGTCCTCACTGCAGCCATCGGAACGATGGACAGGAACAAAATCCACATCATGGGGTGGCCCAACCAAATGCGCCCTACCACGTTCCCATCAACAGGCGCGGTGGCTCTAGTCCTTTTAATGTACATGCTCACAACATCTGTCATTAAAAGATTGAATGTCAAAATA
Organism: Eucalyptus rudis; assembly: GCA_019915205.1. Taxonomy (NCBI): domain Eukaryota; kingdom Viridiplantae; phylum Streptophyta; class Magnoliopsida; order Myrtales; family Myrtaceae; genus Eucalyptus; species Eucalyptus rudis. The sequence goes on from JAHMTN010000632.1 coordinate 41,880, forward strand.
AAAAGAGTACGTGCCAATGAAATTTTTACATCGGTCATGAGAGGGAGAATCAGGACTTTTGAGTTCTTTGCAATGTTTTCTGAATGAAGGGGAGCGAGTGATTCAACCATATAACCTAGGAAGCACCGATACTCTCTAAGAGTTTTCATGTCGTGTCGGACACTTCGACACATGTCCAACACTCTCCGACACTCGATCAACAATTGTCGAAAAATCCGATATCTGAACAATTTTTTCGATACTCGAATTGGAATTTTGACATGCGAGTTTCTGACACATAATTTTGACATGCGGGATCAATTTTATAAATTTTCAATAAATGAATGGTCAATAAATATATGTGTGTATGTGTGTGTGAAAAATAAAAATCAATAATAAAAATAGGGAAAAAGCCACCAAAAATCCCAAACTTTGCCTCGAGTGACAGATTTACCCTGAACTTTGTTTTGTGACATGAAAACCCCGAAGTTTGCTAACTGTGACACATTTACCTCTTAATGGGTATTTTCGTCTTATTATTTCTATTATTTCTTTTTTTTTCTTTTTTCTTCTTTTCTTCTTTTATCTTCCCTCCGCCGGCCATGGTGGAGCCGGCGGAGGGAAGCCAGCGTCCGACGAGGGCTGCCCTCGCCGGCGTTGGGCGAGGGTCACCCTCGCCTGGGTTGGCTAGGGCTTCCCTCGCCGGCGTCGGGCAAGGGAGGCCCTCGACTGGGTCAGACGAGGGCCTCCCTCGCCCGACGCCGGCAAGGGGTGCCCTCATAAAACGACCAAAACGCCCTTATGATTTAGAGTAAATGTGTCACACATATGAAAGTTCGGGATTTTTTGTGTCACAAATAAAAGTTTGGAGTAAATGTGTCACAGTTAGTAAATTTCGGGGTTTTTCATGTCACAAAACAAAGTTCGGGGTAAATCTGTCACTCGAGGCAAAGTTTGGGGTTTTTGGTGGCTTTTTCCCATAAAAATAACAAATTAGGAATGAAGAAAAACCTAATATTTTATTATCTTTTCTTTTGACTCTCACTTTCCGTGAAACACAATTTACTCTAAAGTTTTTTTTCTTTTTTCTTTCGACATGTCTAACACGCAAGTCTAAGATAATTTTGAATAATATTTTTATTTTTTCTTTCCTTTTATTTTTCCTTTTGTCGGCCACTGGCCATGGTCGAGTAGGCTGACCTTGCCTAGGTGAATGCTGTCGTCACCTACCAAAGGCGAGGCCTAGCCAGACAAGTGTGAGCCCCAACTAAGCGAAGGTGAGGCAACCTTAGCCTAGGCTAGTCTTGCCTGATTTAGTGGGGTTCACCCTCGCGCAGGCCAGATTTGGTGAGGCTGCCCTAACCTGAGTGAGGGGAGCCTTCATTGGGGCTCGACCTTGCTAGTAACAAGCAACAAAGACCCTCACAACCCACCCGACCATGGCTAATGGTCGGCAACTTGTCATTCGGAATGGAAAATAAAAAGGAAAAAAATCCAAAAAATTAAAATTAAAATTTTATTAAAAATTATTCACATCAGCGTGGATCGTTTCATAAGGTTTAGGAATAAATTGACACAATTAAAAAGTTTGGAATTCAATTTGTACAAATACCATAGATTTAAGATTTTTCTGACATTTTTTGCTAAAACATCACAGGTTTTGATATTTGGAAAGGAAGTCACTCGTCCTATAATTAATTACAACTTTATGCTTCACGTTATTTTCACGCTAATTCATTTAGATTAGAAGGAATGTAAAAATAGAGAAGCAGAAAAAATTCAACAAGGGATGAGATTCCCTTTTGAAGGCATCATATAATAGTCACAAACATTAGAGGACTTAAAAACACTAGAAGCAAATTTAGTCCTCAAAAGTTTACAGCATGGGCTTGTCTAGTTCAAACCCGACATCAATTGGTACATTCTGTTGTAACTCCCCTGCATACTATAATCTTCCTAACTAATAAAGGAGTAAACCCGAACATTGTGAACTCCAACGGTTTCACAGCACTAGGCCTACTAGCACAAGGCCAAATCGTGAAAAGAGCCTAAGAGACTATGGATTTTATTCCTCAAACGTCAGAGAATCATAACTTGTCTAGACGAACCGTGAATGTGAATAACACGGTTACCAAAGAGAAAAAGAGGGAAGCGAAGAAAAAGTGACAAAACGGTATGCATAAAGAGCTAATGGTGGTGGCGACATTGGTAGCTACCATAGCTTACGAAGCGGGTAGGAACCTTCATGACGAATTCGCAAAGGTAAATAAGAACCTTGATGATTACGAGTTGTTTATAGCATGTAACAGACAAGCTTCATCACATCACTTAGCACCATTATGCTTCTCATAAGTGGTTTTCCCTTAAAGCGGTGTCGGATCACCACGTGGATCGTAATGCTAACTATGTGGGTTGCGATCACCTTCACAGGGTTGGGTTATTCGTTTCTCGTATCACTCTCCTCACCGGAGAAGGAAAAAACGTATGCTAATGGTATAGTAGGAATTGCGGTGCAAACATGGGGAGGATTGATGTTTTTTATTTTCCTGTGCCATATAAGCCGCTTAATCATGAAATTGGTACGCAAAGTCCTGAAATTTGTCTACAAAGCCTTCAAGAAACGGAAGAGGGAGGATCCTATGGTTTAGTGGCTATCTACTGGTACAAGTGCGTTTGTCCTAGAAGAATTGCATTGAGTCGTGAGGCCATGCAAGAGTAGATGCTATATAGTATGTGCTGTTCAGTGTGCCTATTAGCCAGTTATGTACGATACGTTTGAGAATGCATGTCTCTATCTGCTGGTTTAAACAATAAGTGTCATAGGCGTGTTGATGGATGACGCATGTAAAAAGAACGGAGTTTACATGGATGATGGAATGGAGTATCAACAGTAAGTAATATGAATACACGGAATTCTCTTCTCTTTCTTCTTTCTTTATATGATGTGCTTAATGTAAGGAGTGAGTTGTGGTTGTAGTCAGATTACAGATGGTTACAAGTAAGAAGAGAACACATGCTAAGGTATTTGTTTTTCCCTTAACTAGACACGTATGACATGGGGGCCTTGCGAAGGGAACGCTATCATTGTTTTTCATTGGTAACGGTTCAATTGTGACCACAAATTGGTTTCATGAGTCCCAGGCAACTGGGGGACTTGTGAAGGAATTTACTTATAAATCTTATAAATCTTTTTACTTCACATACCATATAATTTTTTTTCCCAAAAAAGGATCACGGCGTGGGTAATATCTATGCATCGATATTTCTTACATTTTTTTTTTTTCATTTTGTTTGATTTCGTTAATAGAATTTTTCTCCCAATGTTGTAACTGATATGTTTTTTTTTTCCATTAAAATTATTTAATGTACATGACGCACATAACTTGAACAACATGTTACTTGTTTTGAACGTGAAATATTGACGGTACATGAAGTGCTTATTTTGAGCCTCCTTAAATTAGAAATGCAATTTAGATTTTACTTTAATATCATGACATGGCTAGATAGAAGTAGAACTATACCTAATATGCGTAAGTATGACAATTTATGGGAATTTTTTTAAAGAGTAACAAAGATAAAAGTATTTATTTATACGTTACCAAGGGAGAATAATTACCTTTTGTGAATTAAAATTAAGTAGTTCATGAAATAGATTTGTGTTTTGATTTTTAACTAACATAAAATTGTTCCAGCAAAACGAAATTAATGTAAAACAGGGGAGTCTACTCTTCGACCCCCTAGTAGAAGAAAAGATTTGAGGGATACATACACAGAAGAAAAAATTACCTTTATATTTTAATTTTCTAAAACCTGATGAACAAGTCATCCGGTTATCAGCAAATAATTTTGTGGCCATGGTGGGTCTAGGGAAAAGTATTAAAAAAGTTATAAACCTTTTGCATTTGTGCTAATTTAGTCCTAAACTTTTTTCGATGCCAATTAAATCATAACCTTTTAACATTGTGCCAATTTAGTTCTTTCTAGCTAATGCTGGCCGGAGTTTGCTGACTAAACACCGGCCGGCTAACATAGACAACTTTTAATAATACTTTATTTTTCTTTTTTCCTTCTCCTCCTCCTTCCTCCAACCGATCACCGGACCTCAGCGATCGGCTAGAGGCGACGGTTGGCAAGGTCGAGGTTTACCTCGCCAGATCTGACAAGGGCAAGCCTTACTTGCTCGACGTGAGGTTGCCCTTGAGGCTTGGGTGACCCTTGCCAGCTCGGCGTGAGGCCACCCTCGTGGCCTAGGCAACCTCGAGCTGGCCTCGCGCCGGGCTAGTGGGGTCACCCTCGCTGGCCATGGGTGAGGCTTGACCCTTGCCAAATCTGGCGAGGGTGAGCCTCGCCACGCAAGCCTTGAGGGCGGCCTCACACCAAGCGGGCAAGCCTTGCCCTCACCGAATCTAGCGAGGTTGAGCCTTGCCACCCGCGCGAGGCCGCCCTCGCGGCCACTAGCAAGGTGGCCGGCAAGGTTGACCTTAACCTTGTCGGCCGTCGCCTCTAGCCGATCACCGAGGTTCGGTGACTGGCTAGAGGAAGAAGGAGAAGAAGGAAAAAAGAAAAATTAAAAATTAAAAAAATATATTATTAAAAGTTTTCCACGTCAGCGTTGATTAAGTCATATTAGCCGGCCGGCGTTCAGTCAGTAAAATCCGATCAAAATTGGCCGAAAATGACTGAATTGATACAACATAAAAATGTTTATGACTTAATTGGCACCAAAAAATGGTTAAGGACTAAATTTGCACAAATACAAAAGGTTTATGACTTTTTTAACACTTTTGCCAGTGGTTTTGTTATTGGCAATAAAAGTAACAACGGTTACCCTCTCATTTCCCATGATAAGGGGGACTTTCTAGATGGGGAAGAAAAAAAAAGTATGCCAGTCGTAATAAGGCCAACTAAAGATGGAAAAATACTAACCATAATGAACTACCAATTACGACTAATTAAGGAAATTAAAATCATCAATAGTTAATTACTGGCGACAACATCCTCAACTTACGAAGTGTAAAGAAATGTCATTATTTTTAATAAAATAGTACGAACAATAAGTGCAATATTATTGTGAGGAGTTTAGCCAGTTTACCACAGCTTTAGGTCAATTAGCGAGTGTTATATCACTTCTGATGGTTTGAGATAATTTACTATGAGATGGTGTAAGAAGGGAGTATGTCTGAGGGAGAGAGTTTTGAGCGAGAGAGACGAATCCAGATCTGAGACAGAGCGAGTGAGCCTCAGCCTCGCACGAGCCCTGGCCGGCGACCTCTCTCGGACGACGTCCTTGAGCCGAACTCGGTGAGCCCCCTTTTTAGCGCCCTACCGTGGCCATGTTTTTTGGGCGCGCCAGGCCGGAGCTTGCGGCCATCCGGCTTACGCGAACTCCGGACCCCGACCGACCTCCATCTAGCTGCTGCGTGAGCGTCGTTCCTCCGGTGAGGGCCTCGGCTTAGGTCTGAGTCCCGATGAGGCCAAAAACCTCCCCTTCTTGTAGCGTGCCCCAACTGCTCGATGATATGACCGAACGAGATCCAGTTGTTGTGCCTTTCGTTTTGGCCGTCCTCGGGCCGTCGCAAGTCGTGAGAAGGCTCAGCCGAGCCATGGTCGGCCACGGTGGATGGTCGGGCGGAGGCCGAGCCCTCGGCCTAGCCGTGCAAGGCGACGCGGCGACGCGCGCGGCGGAGGAATGGGTGCCCGAATCGGGTCATTCGGGTCGGGCGTGAGATCCGGCTGGGTTTTTAGGGTTGGTTTCTCGGGTTGGGCTCAGCTACTGATAATGGGTCGGCTTTGGTTATTAAAATTGTGGGCTGGGTTTTGTTTTATTTTTTCTTGGGTTAAGAATGTTGCCGGACTGGGCTCATTCGCTGAGCCCAGACCAGCCTAGGTCCCAGTTCAGCCTCGACCCGGGTCTAATACGGACATCCGACCCCGGTCCCCATATTCTATTTTAAAAAATAATAAATATTTAATATATTAAAAATAATAAACAAATGAAAATTTTGATTTTTGTTCGGAAACTAGCGAAAGGCTTTAACAATAAATTTTGAGTAGTTTTCTTCAAAAAAATGCATTAAAAAAAAAATCAAACCTCAATGTTTAAATAAGATTAAATTTGAAAATGCATTAATTGATTAACTATCCTAATTTTTCTAACTGCGCAAGAGTAAGATATTTCTTTCAATATTTTATTTGTTTTATAAGAAAAGGCTAGACTGAGTTTAAACTTGGCAAGCCAGCCTTCGACCCCCTGCAGGAGGCTTCAGAGAGGTCACAACAATCAAGTCCACGTATTCACATATGTCCATATTCGTAAGAAAATGAGAGGAATGATGTTTGACGTATCTCTAATTTTTCAGCGAAATTACTTTAGAGAACTTTGGTCTTTGATCTTAGCATCGTGTGTAAAATATCTCGTAGTGGTTGAGCAAAGAATATCAACGTAATTAAGACTGAGGCCAATTTACGAGGACTTTAAAAAATTTTAAAATTCAATTCAACACAATAACAAACTTACAGGGGAGATTGGTAGGTTTCTTCTTAATTCCCAAGAACCAATTGTAGTGAGTATCCCCAAACTCTCATTTTAGAGAGCCAAACATGGATTCCGAGCTCTACGAATTTTACTTTGTGCAACTAGAAAATTAGGATTGGGGATTTGAAAATGACTTGCATATTAAAAATTCGGACCAAAAGTCGTAATTTTGTGGGTTAGGAAAAGCCCAAACTGAGCTTACACTTAATGAGCATTAGTCTCCAAGCACCCGCGGGAGACTTCGGAGAGGTCGTGACAATCAAGTCCACGCTCACATATGTCTGTATTTGTAAGAAAATGAGAGGAATGATGTTTGACACATCTCTAGTTTTTTGGCGAAATTACTTTAGAGAAGTTTAGTCTTTGTGTAACATTCGCGATTTCCAACCCCATGAAAAATAACTATGAGTCCAGTGTGCCAATGGTAAAGATCGGCCATGGATCGATTGGCTCAATTAGAAGGGTAACCAAGGGATTAATCATGTTTTGATCAAAGAATCAACCATGGATTGATTGAGGAATCGACCTCGCATGCGTCCACCCCTCACTAAGCCACTCTCTCTAGCTTTCTTGAGGTTCATTAAGGTAAGTAGAATTCCTAACTCTTGATTAGGGTGATAGCCTACATCATCGAGGTTAGTCGTATACACACTTGTGCTTAGTTTTATGCATATTGATTGATTACTCATGTGTTTATATTCCAAAGCTAAATCGTGCTCTGGGTCATGAACGACTCTCGCTCGGCCTTAGACTAGCAATGAGGTGTGTCAGTTCAAGCCTTGAATCATGTTGCTTGGACTTGACTGCGCTCTCATTCAAGCTTAATTTGTGTACATGTTAATGATCAATTTCCTTATGCCTTTGTATGTAAGTAGAATTCCTAATTCTTGACTAAGATGAATTCCTAATTCTTAACTAAGATGATAGCTTATGTCGTCAAGTTTCGCCGTGTGCTCACCCATATAAAACATGATTATGTCGCGATGTTCTTTTATATGGTTTGCTCATGTTTATTCGTTTGAGTGTGTTCATGCTTTGGGATGAAGTTGAGGTTCGCTCGACTTGGAATTGGCGTTAAGTCGTGATGGCCTAAGCTCGCAAGACCTTGGATCAATATTGAGGCATGCTAGTTATAAATCTTGTGTGGCATAGGGATTGCCCAAGGCCGTGAGGCCTTGGATCGACATTGAGGTGTACTAGATCCTAATCTTGTTCGGTACAGGGATCACCCAAACCCACAAGTTCTTGGTACTGCATTAAGTTATGTTGGTTCCAAGTCTTGCTCAGTGCGGAGATCGGCCTTATGTGCTTAGTTCAAGCCACGAACCAAGAATTGTGCCGAACATTGTTATATTATATGGTATTGAGGGTCATGGAACACATTCTTGAATGAGCACGCCCTTGACCCTTATGTGCGTCGGCTAAGATGAAAGATAAAAAAATGTCTTATGCAAGGCACCACATGTAATCACCTAATGAAAGATAAGAACTATCGTCACTTGAGATGGTGACGATACCCCCACACCAAAGGGATGCTTCATTAATGAAACCAAGATGCCCCCACATCAATGGGATACTTGGGTTAAGCCCAAAAGCCTCGGGAAGTTAGCTCCAAAAAGCCTCGATCAAGCTAAGATACCTTACTCGAGCCAAGAAGCCCAACATGAAGCTAGAAGCCTCAGTAGAGTGGACATACCCTAGTTGAGCAAGGAAGCCCAACTACAGGAAGCCCAGCATGAAGCTAGAAGCCTCGGTCAAGCCAAGATGCCAAGTTGGAAGCCTCGATTGAGCCAAGAGGGCCTGGTTGAGCCATGACAAAGTTAAATGAATCTTTTATGTGTGCCAGTATATGCATAAGTAAGATATGTTTGATGTATTTAATGAGAAGTCGAAGGTAAGCATACATTGAAGTATGGCGTGATGGACACATGTATGTAGTTAATTTGTATCAATGAATTTGTTATTGATCTACCATCGACATTGTATTGCGAGTGTTATGTCTACTAGATTTTGATGATGAGATGTCCTTATAGTAGAGAATTAGGGGTTTTACTTACTAAGTTCCCCGCCTCACTCCCTTATCTTTTAGACTTGTAAGCATAGAAATCTCCCCTCGGTTTGGGGAACTATAGTCACACTAGAGGAGATAAGAATTCCCCTAGCTAATGCGGATACTTGTAGTATAATGTAAAAAGGAAAAAATGGCCTGCGGAGAAAGGGCTTATAAATATAATATTATAATATAACGTAGTGTGCTTCATCTGTGGTGTTATCCCCGATTTCTAGCTGTTGTTTATCAAGGAGAACACTTGTACACATTTTCGCATGTGCATATTAAAAAGATAAAAGAAATCAGACGGTGATAAGTCTGGGATGTCGCAATGATGACTCCCGCGACCGTTAGTCAAGTTGTTCCACTTTGATCTTAGCCAATCACGTCTAAGATCTTGTGTAAAATATCTCAGGGTGGTTGAGTGAAGAACATCGGCGTAATTAAGATTGAGGCCAATTTATGAGGACTTCAAAAAATTTAAAATTCAATTTAACACAACAACAAACTTAAAGGAGAGATTGCAGGTTTCATCTTAATTCCCAAGAACCAGTTTCATCTTATATCCCGAAACTCCCATTTTAGAGAGCCAAACATGGAGTTCGAGCTCTACGAAGCTGCTGTGAAAGGGAACGCGCATTCTTTGCTTGAGTTGCTCGAAAGTATTATATCACTTGTGATGGTTTGAGATAATTTACTGTGCTATAAGGAAATCACTAAGTGTAACTACTCTCATGTGATAAAATGAGTGATTTACCTTCAAAGTAGTAATGTCTCTTAAGACAATCGTATGCCTTATAGTAAGTAATTAAAAGTAGTAATTTACCCTATCAGATGTAATGCACCTCTGAGGTAGTCATTTCCTTTGTAATTAGTAAGTAGAGTAAGTGCTAATTCTTGATGATCTTAATTATAATTATTCTTAATAAATTGCTAACACAGTCTAATGGTAGTAAAATCTTTATTATATAATAACCGCAAAATGATGTTTGTGAGTCATACTTTTGTGTTTATAAAATTAGTCTTTGCGTTATTAAATTACCTTTACGTTCTTAAGTGTTAGTAAATGTGAAAGTGATCTTACAATTTATAAACCACTGGGGTTTACTTCAGTGGCCACCCTTCCAACATGGAAGAGGGAGGTGAGGGTTTCGAATATCTACCTTCTCGGGGGTTAGGGTGGGGACGATGTAGTTTCAAGAGTGAGTTTCGACTCTCACGCCTTATAAGGAAGTAAGGTAAAAAGTCTAAGAGTGAGAGTTAGAGTAAAAATAGAGTAGAACCAAAGAAAAAAAAAATCTTACAGTTTATAAATTATTTTAATGTTGGTAACCAGTCGATTTGGCAAGTGGGATGCGGTCTTTTTCTCACAGCAGACTCTAGACCGTGGTTAATGATATGATCCCGTCATTTTTTTACTCAAATTTAATGAGCCTAATTCGGTACATGTAACTTGGTTTTTTTTTTTCTTCATACTTTTCTTTTTTTTCTAAAATGGGCTACAATGGATTGAGAAAAACTATAGTCCAACCCATTTTGCAAAACCCACACAGCGACGAGACTCAAGCCGTCTAGACGAGACAATGAGTCTTCCTCCATCTCCAAGTGCCGCCGCCCCCTCCCTCACCCCCATTCTTCCGCCTGCGACGACCTGCTGGCTGCCAAGCCTTCGCCTCCTCTGGCACTGATCGTGATGGGCATGTTCCCGAACTGCTCAGTCGTCGACCTCAAGTCCTGCCAAGTCCCGGTTGGTGCACCTATCATTCAAGATGATGAATTTGATGCAGGTACAAGTGTTATGGGCGACCGATCCGCTCGCCAAAGGGAGGGAAGGAGTTGGAGCCAGTGTTGGAGCAAAAGAGGAGATAGGTCGAAGAAGCTCTTGCGAGCCAAGCTGCCTCTGAGCAGACGAGGAGGTCATAAGCTCGCTTCGGCCATAGTTAATTCTCAAAAAGGGGTGAGGCGGCGAATCTATAGTTGAGGCGCCTTTCCAAGGCAGAGGAATCGTAACTTATGCAACGATGTTCTTCCCCTAAACCACGACCAGACATTTTACACACAATCTTAGACATGATTGGTGAAGATCAAAGACCAAAATTCTCTAAGGTAATTTCGCTGAAACAAGCACAGATATATCAAACACCATTCCTGTCCTTTTCTTACGAATATGGGCATATGTGAAAGCGTGAACTCGACCTAGGTAGGCCAAATGCATACGGTGTCCCCGCCAAATGGTCCCCATATGCATCCCCAATTTCCTAAACACGGAATGTGAACTTCTAGAGCTCTTCTTATAATCTTATTTGAGCATGTGGGGAAAGTTGTCCAAAAAGTCCTAAACCTATTACACTTTTGTTAATTCAGTCATAAACCTTTTAACTTTACCAATTGAGTCATAAACATTTTCACTTCTTGCCGATTCAATCCATCCGGCCAATTTTGGCCAGAAAATGCTGACATGGATGCCGGTGATGCCACGTAGGACTACCAGTGCTAATGTGGACAATTTTTAATAATATTTTATTTTATTTTTGAATTTTTATTGTTTTTTTCTTTTTTTTTTCCCTTTTTTCCTTTTTTTTTCTTTTTTCTTGGCCTTTTCCGGTGGCCGGCCATTGGCCACAAGCAACTGCAAGCCACAGCCAGTTGGCTGGCTTTGCCAGCCACAGGCGAGGCTCGACCGAGCGAGGAGGAGCCCCAACAAGGGGAGCCCTTGCCCAAGCGCGGGCTGACAAGGGTCGCCTGGGCGAGGCCAACCCTCCCCCAGGCTAGGGCGGCCTCGCCAGATTTGGCAAGGGGAGCCCTCGCTTGGGCTCACCCTCGCCCAGGCGAGCGTTGGCGTTGCCCAAACCAGATCTGGTGAGGCCGCCCCTCGCCCTTGGCTGGGCAGGCATCAGCCATCGGCCACAGGCTGACACTTAGTCGTGGGCACTAAGGAGCTGCCCCCGTCGTCAATGTGGATCTCGCTCAACTTCACCCAGACGTTGAGGAACTCCTTGGCCTTCACCTTGCGGAGCTTGCAAATCCAATGGGGCTCGACGTAGGTCGACATGATGGTGTCATAGGAGACGACCACGTTGTCCGCCACCTTCTGCTCCGCCTTCTTGCGATGCTTGAGCCACACCAGCCCTGCACCCTTGTCGTAGCCATACTCCTCGATCTCTTGGGACGCCGTGTCGAGGCCGTTGGGGAGGCCGATCTCCGCCAACAGGAGGTTTAGCTTCTCATGGTAGATCTCGTCACTGTGGTAGACCTCGGCCTTGGTCTTCATCTTGTTCGTGTTGAGAGCCATCCTTGAGGAAGAAGAAGATGGAGATGGCGAAGGTGGAAAAGGAGGTCGAGATGAGGTGGGGGGAAAGGTCTCCCCTCGTTGGGGCTCCTCCTTGCCCGGCTGGGCCTCACTTGTGGCGGGCGAGACCAGCTGGCTAGCTGTGGCCGGTGGCCGGCCATCACCTGTGGCCAGTGGCCGGCTACCGGAAAAGGCCAAGAAAAAAGCCAAAAAGAAAGGAAAAAAAAAAAGAAGAGATAAAACGTAAAAAGAAAAAAATAAAAAAAATATTATTAAAAATTGTCAATGTCAGCGTCGGTAGTCCTACGTGGCACCGCCGGCGTCCACGTCAGCATTTTCCTGCCAAAATTGGTCGGATAGACTGAATCGATAAGAAGTGAAAAGGTTTATGACTTAACTGATAAAGTTAAAAGATTTATGACTGAATTAGCAAAAGTGCAATAGGTTTATGACTTTTTGGACAATTTTCCCTGAGCATGTGCGGCATCTTATTCTTCAGCTAAGACTATTTAACTTAGGTAGATTGTAATAGGAAGATGGTTGAAATGAGCAATAGTGTCATAACTGCATTTACTCTTAGTCTTTCAACCAACATAGTTGCTAATTGTTGAGAATGTTGAGTTTGATCGCATGAACAAGCCTGATCAATTAAAGGAGACTACGAAAATAAAAAATTTAGGGACATCCGCAACTATGTACAAGGGAAACCTATATTTCATTTTGCGTTCATAAAATTAGTTTCGGCGTCAAATGACCTTTACATTCTTAAATATTAGTAAATGCAAAAGTGATCTTATACTTCATAAATTATCTTTATGTTGGTAACCAGTGAATTTTGCACGTGGGATGCAGTCCCTTTTTTTCTCATAGCAGACCCTAGACCCGTGGCTAATGATATGATCCCCTCAAGCTTCCTTTGTTAAGAAGCTTGTATTATACACGTGCTCCCATCTCATTTGCCCCCACAGATGGGAGCTTGAATGATTCGTATATTTATGAGACATATGAAGTAAATTATTAGTTAACTTTCAACTTCAATTTTATTTAAAATATGATTGTTGAAATATCCCATATTGCTTGACTGTGGGCTTTATTTGCATTTTATATACATGTTCTCTTCCTCCACCATTAGTCCAAGCTTTTTGGTTGAACCTTTTATCATAGTTTCAGAGCCAAATTGTACCCTAGTTTATATCACATGTACTTTATATTTTCTTTTCCATCTATCTATCAATTTAAGTTTTTGGAATGGACTTACCAACCATGATAAACAAAGTCAGTGTTTAGAAATGATCGCTAATATGCATAGTCAATGGTTGTTTTCTTTCTTCTTTTCCAATTCTAGCCATTGTTCACGAGCAATTGTCAATCTCAAATTTCGACTAGCAAGTTTCTTCCAAGTTCCATTTTTAAAATAAGTAATAATTGAATTATGGGTACTCTATGATTAATAAGGAAAAGGCGTTGGAAAAGTTCTACATCTATTGCATTAGTGTCAATTTAGTCATGATCATTTTGATGAAGCAAATTTAGTTATAAATCTTTTGATTTGATACCTAATCAATCATGCCTACAAATTTTGACAGAATATTGCTAACGTGGGTAATTTTTAATAATATTATAATAAATTTTTATTATTTTTATTTTTCTGATTTTTTCTTTTTTTTTTCTCTCCTTTTTTTTTCTTATGTCGATGACTAGCCATAGGTGATGCCAAGTCAGCCTCACCCAAGCCAAATCTAGCGAGGTCAGCTCGCCCGACCATTGTCCGTGGCTAGTGGCCAGTCACCAACAAAAGGAAGAAAAAATGAGAGAAAAAAAAGAAGAAAAAAATCGAAATATTATTAAAATATTATTAAAATTATCCACATTAGTGCTGGCAAAGTCATATAAGTCGGCGATGTCTCTGTTAGCAATATTCAACTAAAATTTGCCACAAGGAATATAACGGGGACCGGAACCGATTTGACGATCCAGCCGTTTGGCACATGCTCAACTGGGGGCATGGTGACGGGAACAGTGGGGCCAAGTTGTCCCACGCGGGTCTCCCGGGGACGAGCAGTGCCGGCGCAGAGGATTGCTTCCATCCGTAACTGGAGGAGTGGAACTATTTTGTGCCGACGGTGCTCCCAAACTGGCCAACGCCGCCGCTTCCAGACAATGGCAGTTGTTGTCACGTGCTTAGAGAGATCATTCATACTCACGAAGCATTCGATTATTCTTCCAATAGGGGTAGAAACTTTTCTTGATGAATTAGTCTGTGTGAGGAGTTCAGGCACGGTTGAACGCTGTCGACAAGTTCTGTGATTGATCCCGGGCCGACGGTGTTTGCCATTTGCTAATGCTTTATGTAGCAACACTTTCCAACATAAGTTATTTGAAATTTATTTAAAGGAAACCAATCATACCACAAAACTCGAACTACATGGAAGAGTTGGTATGGTCAGTCACGCGATGCTGGACACTTGGCACAATCCTGGTGCAATACCATCCAACGGCGAGCATCGGTATCAAATGTTTGAGTAAGAACTTCAGTTAATCACTTCCATTAAAAATTTAAATGACAATCTTTTATTTTTTCGGAAATTGGAGTTCTGAATATGTATCGTGTAGCAATATAGTCCTGCCTTTCTTGCTTCCATTTCAGTTTTTGCCAGAAAAGCATACAGAATGTGAAGGATTTTCTGCAGCAATTCTGTGAGGGAAGGAGACTGGCTGGCTACACCATGTAACAGGACCCGCTCGCCATGTTCTATGAAGCTGTGTGCATGGGAATAGATTTCAACGGCAATGTAAATGCCGATTATTTTCAACTACCTCTGCCTCCGACTGTTTCAGGTGATGCATAGCCATTCGCACTTCTCCATGTCACAACATTATAAGCCTCACATATAGAATCAGATTCAAGTTCCCGTTGATCTTTTGAATAGCTGGAAGCGGTAGAATGCTTTTTGTTTATTGTTTTGTATTTTCATTGCTTGAAGCAGAGAATCCCGGGCAAACGAACAACAAGCCAAAACCTAAGAAACGACGAGCGAAGTCTAAAACTGGGCTCGCAGCACAGGTTACTGCTTTTCTAGAATTATTAACTGTGTATGTGTGTCCTGTATAGCCTTTTATGCTACGATAAACAATCATATTTTCTAATATCTTTTACGACTGTTATAAATGTAAGCGATATCCAGAGTTCTGTTTTTCACGAAATTATCATCGCAAACAGTTTCTGCGTGGATTCTGTTGAAATATAGATTACTCCGTGAATCTTTATCCTCTAGGACTTGGCCTTTAGAATAACGATCTTGTTCAACGGATGTCACTTGTATTGCACTCATCTTTTTCTTCCATTATTCTGAAACGGCTGTATTAATGTGCTGAGATTAGTGCAGAGGGAGAGAGCGGGAAAGATGACCCTGGCAGATGGCGGAGGTTACTTCCATCTTCCGATCGAAAAGGCTTCTAAAAGATTGCATTTGTGTCCTACCGTTGTCGAGGAAATTTGCCGAAAAGGCGAAGTGGGGCGGTGGCCTTATGGAAAGCTTACACTCCCTTTCGTTTCTCTCAGTTCTCAAATTGAAATTTGCCCTTCCAAAATTTTCCACTTCAGCCAAATCTTGGTTTTCTGAAGGTTCAATGTATTGAGAGAAAGATCTTGGAATTAAGGGAGCAGCTAAAGAGAGAAGATGAACCGAAAAGGAGTCACACCCAAGCAGAGATCGACGAATGGCAACGAAATTTGGACAAGATCCGCTATGGAGTCACTAGAAGTAGGGCGTTTACTAAGTTGGATACATTTATATGCCGCAGAGACTTTGAGACCTTGATGAGTGCACATTTTCATTTGTGTACAGTGGTGCTGTGAGCGAAGCGAGGACAAAGACGGATACTCTTTCTTGCATTATACACTTAAATCTGTGATCAGAATTTCTTGTTAAGCCTCGAAAGAGAATATAATATTTTTGTGTGAAATTCTGTGCGGTCTCTATATGGCTGTTTAGTGCAGAGCACAAATTGGTCAGTCTATTATTATAATATGTAACCTAACTCAGCCGGCTCGCTTGTCATTATTCTAATTAATTAAGTACCCGACACTGGTTACCATATGGCATTTGACGGGTCTCCAAGCTGTCGAGAGAATGTGATCTGGACGTGAAGTCCTAAACACAGATCTTGGAGTTTTTGTACGTCGTCGTAATCTGCTCCAGGACAGACAGTGAAACCTATCCTAGGATATAAACCGCATGAATAGTGTTTCCATGGGGAGGTACTGGCATGTTTTCGGAAGGAGAGACGACATGGGCAGCGCTCAGACGACGGTGTTGTGCGTGAAACGGGTGAAGCAGGAGGTGCCGGAGGACTGGGACGAGAGCATGCCGCTTCCTGGGGACATCATTGAAGGGTTTGCAGAGGATGACATGGATGAGTTTGTGCCGACCAAGGCCCGGCTGGAGTTCAACTTGCAGCTCGGCAAGATCAGCTAGCAGGCTGAGACTTTGTGGGTGAAGGTGAGGAGGGGCGACCCTGTGATTAAGCTCCAGGTGCGCTTAGTGCCTCTTAAGGGCTCGATGCTCCATAGGAAGTTCACGATCCAAGCTGCTACCGATGATAGACATGTGGTGGTTTTAGGGGATTTAAACCTGGAACAATGTACTGAGTTGCAAGGTAACTTTCGCCTTTTTTTTCCCCTAAATCTACGATCACTTCTTGTTAAGGGTTTAGACATTGCGAAAGACGTGGGGCATGCCAACTGCCGAGTAATCTCATGTGATTGATTTGATTGTTGTTCAAACAATTGAAATTTGACGCATCATTAACTGAAAATGTTTTGGACAGAAGTCTTAGTATTTCTAGTTAAACTTGATTGATTTTAACTGTTCAAAATTTCCCTCGAGACGATTAAACATAGGCCTTCAGACTAGAACTTCACGATAGTAAATCACGGATTGCGTTCACTGGGCAAGAGATCCTGGAGACAAAACCAGGAAAATGAAAGTCCATCCCAATGTGCTGCAAAAATTCATCCACAATTATCCTGCTAGGGTGATGGCTGGTAGATATATATATATACTACCTCTTGAACATTCATTTGGACGAGCATGCGTGTATATCATGCAAAGGGATAAGATGAGGACTTTCCATCTGACGATGCAGAAATGAGCAGGCGGGTGGTGAACGTGGACACAGCAGGATTCAAGAAGAAAGGAATAAGATATGACTGGAAGGTGAAAGTTGGGACCTACTTGCCCGATCAACGGTCTCCGGTAGTAAGCTCCGTTCTGTTTATGCCACTGCCAGGTAAGCACACCGTCGAGGCCACTACAACCCAGTCCATGGCCTGGTTCTGTGCGTCGGTTTCCTCAGGAATTCCTCGTCTTTGTCAACATCTAAACTGAACAGATTGTGACGTCGGTAAATTCTCTCTTCCATTGGGATTCTTCGCCAAGCTCTTGAGATCTGTCTATGATTAGCTCCTTCATGTAAATATGGCTTCTAATTATTGGCATGGTGAGTGACCACTTCCCGTCTTTTATTTATTTTTTCTTTTTTTCCTAAGGGCAAGAACATCCTCACAGGAAAAGAAATTAGTTTGGGGAAGCAACATCGCCAGACAATGAGGGTGCGTTTGGTAATGATTTTGTTTCCAGGAACTGATTCTGAGTAAAAGAACGCATTTGTAACTGTACAAAATTTATGATTTTGGAATAGAATTGCGTTTGGTACCGTGTTCATTGATTTTATTCCAAATCAATTTCTTTTAATTTTTAAATAATTTTTATAATTTTTTCTTTTTTTTCTTTTTTCTCCTATTCTTCTTTCTCTTCAGGCCGATCCCCGGACCGGCGACCGACCAGACGAGGGCTGGTGACCTCACCAGAGCATCGCCGGCCCTCGGTGAGGCCAGCCCTCGTCGGCCGAGCCTCACCGGTGGCCAGGCCGGCCTTGCCGAGGCTGGGCAAGGCCTGCTTGGCCACCAATAGGGCTGGGCGAGCCTCGCTGGGGCTGGGCGAGACCCGCCTAGCCACTGACGGGGTTGGGCGTCGCGAGGCTCGCCCAGCCATCGATGAGGCTTGGCCTCACCGGGGCTGGGAGAGCCTCACCGGCGAGGTCGAGCCTCGTTGGTGGCTGGGCTTGCCTCCGACGAGCTCGCCAGACCTCGCCCTGGCCTGGTGAGCCTCCAGCGAGCTCGCCGGACCGGTGGCCATCGACCGGCGGTGGCGGACGGCGGTGACCGATGGCAGCGTATGGCGGCAGGCGGTGGCAGGTGGTGGTCGCGGGATGGCAGGCGGCAAAGAAGAAGAAAAGAGAAGAAGAAGAGTTTTGATTTTCAATTTTGTTCTCGGAACAAGAATCAACTTTTTTTTTATTCTTGATTCTCTTCCAAATCTGTTCTCGGGAACAAAAATTTTACCAAACGCGATTTTGTTCCAAAACTACTTCCGAAAACAAAAAATTAGAATCTGGCACTGTTGGGATGGTTACTAAACATGCCCTTAGAGCCAACAAAAAAATTAAGAACAAGGAGCAATTCGTAGTCTTGTTGTATGTATGATTGCCCAATCTCTGTTCGAAAACCAATTAACATTTGAAGGCATGATCAGCAAAAAGAAATGATCATAAATTGGAGAAGGGAAAGCCAAAATTGTCGGAATCAATTTGACCTGTTGAGTTGCTTCCCAGAAAGAAAGAGCTAGAAAACCAAGTCATGTGACAAAATTAAGCAGAACGATCACTTCCTCCACTGCATTTAGAAAACATGGCAAAGAATTCTTTAAAATGTTTTGATTCTTCCTCGCGTGAAATGCGTAAAAAATATGTCGACATGTAATCTTTATATTGACTTTCATTTCTTTAACAGTGGAGGAGGTGAACAATGTACATTAGGAGGACGGAGAGCTGCCACGCCCATCGCTGGGGATGTATTAGGACGAGTTTGGTTCGGCCACCCCATGACGTGGATTTTGATCCTATCCATCGTGTCGATGGCTGCGGTAAGGACTTCCCTTGTGTCGCTGTGCTCACAGCAGTGTATTAGCTCTTCAGAGCACGCATTTGAAGGCATTAGGCTTTTGCCTTCTAATCTCGAGACCACAAGCAGGTGCCCAGTTGCATTGGCCTCCTCGTGGATGCGTCCAAGCCTCGCTCGATCAGCTGCCGATCCCTTGGTCATGGAGAAGATGCAGATGAAGCCTTGCGCGCGGGAGCATGTCAGATCAATTTCTGCAGGAATGTCAGCTAATAAAATGTTGTCCTATGATTGTGATGATTACCTCTTCGGTTCGTTTGATCTCCATTCCGAACCGTGTTTCTCCCAGTTCGGGGACCAGTTCTACTGACACCTCCGCAATTTCCGGTAAAAACCATAATCTTATCCCATGAACCATTTGGACAGTCAGGGCCTCTTTGGTAACCATCCCAACAGTGCCAGATTTTGATTTTTTGTTCCTGGGAGTAGTTTTGGAATAGAATTGCGTTTGGTAAAATTTTTATTCCCGGGAATAGATTTGGAAGAGAATAAAAAAAAAAAAGTTGATTCTTGTTCCGGGAACAAAATTGAGAATCAAAACTCTTCTTCTTCTCTTTTCTTCTTCTTTGCCGCCCGCCATCCCGCGACCGCCACCTGCCGCAACCTGCCGTCGTACGCCGCCATCGACTGTCGTCGTCCACCGCGGCCGGTTGCCAGCCACCGGTCCGGCGAGCTCGCCGGAGGCTCGCTAGGCCAGGGCGAGATTCGGTGAGCTCGTTGGAGGCAAGCCCAGCCATCGGCAAGGCTCACCCAGCCCCGCCGGTGGCCAGGCGGGCCTCGCCCAGCCTCGACGAGGCTCGCCCAGCCCTGCCGGTGGCCAGGTGGGCCTCGCCCAGCCCCGGCGAGGCCGGCCTAGCCACTGGTGAGGCTCGGCCGACAAGGGCCGGCGATGCTCTGGTGAGGTTGCTGGCCCTTGTCTGGCCGGTCGCTGGTCTGGGGACCGGCCTGAAGAGGAAGAAGAATAGGAGAAAAAAGAAAAAAATAAAAGAAAAAAGGAAAAAAATTATAAAAATTATTTAAAAATTAAAAGAAATTAATTTGGAATAGAATCAATTAACACAGTACCAAGCGCAATTCTATTCCAGAATCAGAAATTTTGTACAGTTACCAAACGCGTTCTTTTACTCAGAATTAATTCCCGGGAACAAAATAAAAAATAATCATTTCTAATCAAAATTTGTTCCCGGGAACAGAATTGTTACCAAACGCGCCCTAAATCATTTTTGACTATTTTGGTAGAAAAACTAATTGCAAATGCACTTATGACACTATTGTTGGTTGAAAAAAATGTACTTTTTCTTGTCCCACATAGGAAAATTGGGAGGAGATGGGTCAATTTATAAGTGTGAGTCTTTTCTAATATGTTCAAAGAAAAGAATAGGGTGTAGGCTGGACTTCACAAAGCTCGCGTGAGGGTGTGCGGTTATTTGATGCATTTAGCATTTTCCGAGTTTAATTAGCACTAACTCATTTATTTTTTTATTTGGTACAATTATTTCCTTTATTTTTATTTTATTTCGTATGATTATCTCCTTTATTTTTATTTTATTTCGTACGGTTATCTTATAAACCTTTATTAGTTGAAAGGTTGTTTTTGTTCATTAAGTATTTTTGGAAATTATGAAATTCGGAATTTTATTTTATAAAAAATATTTTTTTATTTTTTTTAATTTTTTTTTATTATTCCTAATTTTATGTGCCTTTTTAAAGATAACTTTTGAAATTATACTTGTTTAGTTTACAACCTTTCACGAAGGATTACGTTTGTTCACTTTGCAATCTTTCTCGAATGGTTCCGTATGTTGACGTTGCAACTTCTCCCGAAAGGATACATTTGTTCACTTTGCAACATTTCCTAAAGAGTTACTATGTTTTTTAAGACCGATGTTTATATAATATATATATATATATTTATATTCATGAATGAGAATACTAGAATTGTTGTTTAATAATCTCATTTGAGACTTTGTTATATCCTGGAGGATATTTATCAATGACCAATAGTAACATTGTAAGGCAAATAAATCTTTTAAAAAAATAATATTACGTTTCAAAGTCCGACTTAATTACTCTATCTAATTTGAAGCCATATTTTCCAACAACTATTGCTCATTTCAAGCATCTTCCTAACTAGTGCTTATAAATTCGAATAATCCTCTTGAAGAATCAAGTAATGTACAGGCTCAAATAGGACTATAATAGAAGTCTTTGAAGTTGACATGTTGCTTTTAGGGAATTGGGGGATACAGTTGGGGACCATTTTGTGGCGACACTGTTTGCATTTAGTCTATGTAGGTCAAGATCATGCGTTCACACATGTCCATATTCGACGAGAAAGGAAAAGCATGATGTTGATATATCTCTAATTGCTTGGTAAAAGTACCATAGAAAATTATGGTCATTGATCTTAGCTAGTCATGTCTAATATTGTGTGAAGGCCTCGGGGACTATTAACCTACATCTATCTATTAAGAGTCTAATAT
>JAHMTN010000633.1:0-37194 GCA_019915205.1 Eucalyptus rudis
ATTTAATTTTTTTAGCATTATTTTGGCATTTAAAAAAATAATAATTAGGGCAAAATCAGAAATTTGAAGAATGAGTGAAGATGATTTTGGGAAAAAAAAAAAATAAGTTTTAGCATTTGGCCAAATGCTGAAAGTTCAAAGCTAGTCCATACTAGTATTGAGCTTTCAGTCTTCCAAATACTGACTTTCACTTGAAAGTTACTTAAAAATGATTGTCAAACAGTTTAGCATTTTCCCAATGGGCTTTGGAGGTTGAAAGCCCATTGGGAATACTAAACCAAACGCACCCTAAAGCATTAAGCTGCGTGATTTAGCAGTTTTATATTATTACTTGCAAAGTAATCTATCTCATAGTCTTGATTGAATTGACTAGAATTGTTGGCCCAAACCAAATACATTGGTACTTGTACATCATTTTTGGGACTCTTAACTCTGAGTTGCTTCTCTATATAAGCTTGTCTCTGGTCACATGGCTGGTTGCCAATATGTGCTTATTGGTGTTTGTTTTAGCATTATCTAACTTGCTTGCACAAGGTTCCAACCTATTTCGGGAGATTGTTCACCCAAACGGATGCCATTTTTTGAAGTTCAGTTTGATTTTTGAAGCCGCAGTCATACTTTGTTTGTGTATCACTTTTATTGCATGTTATTTGTAATAATGCTTCTGATTTATGGGAAAAGAGAGTACTATCATATACATGTTCTGTATTTGGTGAACATTGCCTTGTTGCCACGTTACGTACACGAGCATTTTAATTTCATTTGATGGTTTCGTTTGGGCCGAATTGGTTTTTCCTAATCTAGAAAGTGTCTAAGAGTTTTCCATAGATAAATTCCTATGACACGTGCAAGAGCAACCTATGTAGCACCGACATGCGACACGACACGACATATTGACACGTCATTTCTAAAAAATAGAGAATTCCCACACGTTACAACACGTTGTATATTAAATAAATATTTTTATTTTTAATTATTTAATTCAAATTCATAAATAAATAAATAATTAAAAAAGAGTCTATAATAAATTTATACTAATAATATTAACAAATCAATTCATTTGAAATTCGAAAAATATATTCATAATTAATATGAAACATTTTTTTAATTTTAACAAAAGTTATCGATGAAACTAAAAATTAATAAGAAATTAAAATCAATTTATTTAAATAAATCCATGATTTTCTATAATAATCGAAATTTATCATTATTCAAAATCTAATATTTTTATTTTTCAAAATCATTTTTTAATTTTCCGATTAAAAAAAATCCCCAAAATTCACTCCTTCTTTCGTTCGTCGTTTTCCCTCCAACCCCACGTTTATTTTATCCCTCCCCCCACTTGACAGTGACAGGTGAGCTGTGACAAAGACCATACCCTTCGTCAATTTTTTTTTTAATTTTTACTTGTTTGAAATTAGAAAAAATAATGTATGCAACTTTTAAAATATAGTCTTTTGACAATAATGCTAAAAAAAATCAAATATATAAATAATTTTTTTTAAAGACCAAAATATATTTAATTTTTTTAGCATTATTTTGGCATTTAAAAAAATAATAATTAGGGCAAAATCAGAAATTTGAAGAATGAGTGAAGATGATTTTGGGAAAAAAAAAAAATAAGTTTTAGCATTTGGCCAAATGCTGAAAGTTCAAAGCTAGTCCATACTAGTATTGAGCTTTCAGTCTTCCAAATACTGACTTTCACTTGAAAGTTACTTAAAAATGATTGTCAAACAGTTTAGCATTTTCCCAATGGGCTTTGGAGGTTGAAAGCCCATTGGGAATACTAAACCAAACGCACCCTAAAGCATTAAGCTGCGTGATTTAGCAGTTTTATATTATTACTTGCAAAGTAATCTATCTCATAGTCTTGATTGAATTGACTAGAATTGTTGGCCCAAACCAAATACATTGGTACTTGTACATCATTTTTGGGACTCTTAACTCTGAGTTGCTTCTCTATATAAGCTTGTCTCTGGTCACATGGCTGGTTGCCAATATGTGCTTATTGGTGTTTGTTTTAGCATTATCTAACTTGCTTGCACAAGGTTCCAACCTATTTCGGGAGATTGTTCACCCAAACGGATGCCATTTTTTGAAGTTCAGTTTGATTTTTGAAGCCGCAGTCATACTTTGTTTGTGTATCACTTTTATTGCATGTTATTTGTAATAATGCTTCTGATTTATGGGAAAAGAGAGTACTATCATATACATGTTCTGTATTTGGTGAACATTGCCTTGTTGCCACGTTACGTACACGAGCATTTTAATTTCATTTGATGGTTTCGTTTGGGCCGAATTGGTTTTTCCTAATCTAGAAAGTGTCTAAGAGTTTTCCATAGATAAATTCCTATGACACGTGCAAGAGCAACCTATGTAGCACCGACATGCGACACGACACGACATATTGACACGTCATTTCTAAAAAATAGAGAATTCCCACACGTTACAACACGTTGTATATTAAATAAATATTTTTATTTTTAATTATTTAATTCAAATTCATAAATAAATAAATAATTAAAAAAGAGTCTATAATAAATTTATACTAATAATATTAACAAATCAATTCATTTGAAATTCGAAAAATATATTCATAATTAATATGAAACATTTTTTTAATTTTAACAAAAGTTATCGATGAAACTAAAAATTAATAAGAAATTAAAATCAATTTATTTAAATAAATCCATGATTTTCTATAATAATCGAAATTTATCATTATTCAAAATCTAATATTTTTATTTTTCAAAATCATTTTTTAATTTTCCGATTAAAAAAAATCCCCAAAATTCACTCCTTCTTTCGTTCGTCGTTTTCCCTCCAACCCCACGTTTATTTTATCCCTCCCCCCACTTGACAGTGACAGGTGAGCTGTGACAAAGACCATACCCTTCGTCAATTTTTTTTTTAATTTTTACTTGTTTGAAATTAGAAAAAATAATGTATGCAACTTTTAAAATATAGTCTTTTGACAATAATGCTAAAAAAAATCAAATATATAAATAATTTTTTTTAAAGACCAAAATATATTTAATTTTTTTAGCATTATTTTGGCATTTAAAAAAATAATAATTAGGGCAAAATCAGAAATTTGAAGAATGAGTGAAGATGATTTTGGGAAAAAAAAAAAATAAGTTTTAGCATTTGGCCAAATGCTGAAAGTTCAAAGCTAGTCCATACTAGTATTGAGCTTTCAGTCTTCCAAATACTGACTTTCACTTGAAAGTTACTTAAAAATGATTGTCAAACAGTTTAGCATTTTCCCAATGGGCTTTGGAGGTTGAAAGCCCATTGGGAATACTAAACCAAACGCACCCTAAAGCATTAAGCTGCGTGATTTAGCAGTTTTATATTATTACTTGCAAAGTAATCTATCTCATAGTCTTGATTGAATTGACTAGAATTGTTGGCCCAAACCAAATACATTGGTACTTGTACATCATTTTTGGGACTCTTAACTCTGAGTTGCTTCTCTATATAAGCTTGTCTCTGGTCACATGGCTGGTTGCCAATATGTGCTTATTGGTGTTTGTTTTAGCATTATCTAACTTGCTTGCACAAGGTTCCAACCTATTTCGGGAGATTGTTCACCCAAACGGATGCCATTTTTTGAAGTTCAGTTTGATTTTTGAAGCCGCAGTCATACTTTGTTTGTGTATCACTTTTATTGCATGTTATTTGTAATAATGCTTCTGATTTATGGGAAAAGAGAGTACTATCATATACATGTTCTGTATTTGGTGAACATTGCCTTGTTGCCACGTTACGTACACGAGCATTTTAATTTCATTTGATGGTTTCGTTTGGGCCGAATTGGTTTTTCCTAATCTAGAAAGTGTCTAAGAGTTTTCCATAGATAAATTCCTATGACACGTGCAAGAGCAACCTATGTAGCACCGACATGCGACACGACACGACATATTGACACGTCATTTCTAAAAAATAGAGAATTCCCACACGTTACAACACGTTGTATATTAAATAAATATTTTTATTTTTAATTATTTAATTCAAATTCATAAATAAATAAATAATTAAAAAAGAGTCTATAATAAATTTATACTAATAATATTAACAAATCAATTCATTTGAAATTCGAAAAATATATTCATAATTAATATGAAACATTTTTTTAATTTTAACAAAAGTTATCGATGAAACTAAAAATTAATAAGAAATTAAAATCAATTTATTTAAATAAATCCATGATTTTCTATAATAATCGAAATTTATCATTATTCAAAATCTAATATTTTTATTTTTCAAAATCATTTTTTAATTTTCCGATTAAAAAAAATCCCCAAAATTCACTCCTTCTTTCGTTCGTCGTTTTCCCTCCAACCCCACGTTTATTTTATCCCTCCCCCCACTTGACAGTGACAGGTGAGCTGTGACAAAGACCATACCCTTCGTCAATTTTTTTTTTAATTTTTACTTGTTTGAAATTAGAAAAAATAATGTATGCAACTTTTAAAATATAGTCTTTTGACAATAATGCTAAAAAAAATCAAATATATAAATAATTTTTTTTAAAGACCAAAATATATTTAATTTTTTTAGCATTATTTTGGCATTTAAAAAAATAATAATTAGGGCAAAATCAGAAATTTGAAGAATGAGTGAAGATGATTTTGGGAAAAAAAAAAAATAAGTTTTAGCATTTGGCCAAATGCTGAAAGTTCAAAGCTAGTCCATACTAGTATTGAGCTTTCAGTCTTCCAAATACTGACTTTCACTTGAAAGTTACTTAAAAATGATTGTCAAACAGTTTAGCATTTTCCCAATGGGCTTTGGAGGTTGAAAGCCCATTGGGAATACTAAACCAAACGCACCCTAAAGCATTAAGCTGCGTGATTTAGCAGTTTTATATTATTACTTGCAAAGTAATCTATCTCATAGTCTTGATTGAATTGACTAGAATTGTTGGCCCAAACCAAATACATTGGTACTTGTACATCATTTTTGGGACTCTTAACTCTGAGTTGCTTCTCTATATAAGCTTGTCTCTGGTCACATGGCTGGTTGCCAATATGTGCTTATTGGTGTTTGTTTTAGCATTATCTAACTTGCTTGCACAAGGTTCCAACCTATTTCGGGAGATTGTTCACCCAAACGGATGCCATTTTTTGAAGTTCAGTTTGATTTTTGAAGCCGCAGTCATACTTTGTTTGTGTATCACTTTTATTGCATGTTATTTGTAATAATGCTTCTGATTTATGGGAAAAGAGAGTACTATCATATACATGTTCTGTATTTGGTGAACATTGCCTTGTTGCCACGTTACGTACACGAGCATTTTAATTTCATTTGATGGTTTCGTTTGGGCCGAATTGGTTTTTCCTAATCTAGAAAGTGTCTAAGAGTTTTCCATAGATAAATTCCTATGACACGTGCAAGAGCAACCTATGTAGCACCGACATGCGACACGACACGACATATTGACACGTCATTTCTAAAAAATAGAGAATTCCCACACGTTACAACACGTTGTATATTAAATAAATATTTTTATTTTTAATTATTTAATTCAAATTCATAAATAAATAAATAATTAAAAAAGAGTCTATAATAAATTTATACTAATAATATTAACAAATCAATTCATTTGAAATTCGAAAAATATATTCATAATTAATATGAAACATTTTTTTAATTTTAACAAAAGTTATCGATGAAACTAAAAATTAATAAGAAATTAAAATCAATTTATTTAAATAAATCCATGATTTTCTATAATAATCGAAATTTATCATTATTCAAAATCTAATATTTTTATTTTTCAAAATCATTTTTTAATTTTCCGATTAAAAAAAATCCCCAAAATTCACTCCTTCTTTCGTTCGTCGTTTTCCCTCCAACCCCACGTTTATTTTATCCCTCCCCCCACTTGACAGTGACAGGTGAGCTGTGACAAAGACCATACCCTTCGTCAATTTTTTTTTTAATTTTTACTTGTTTGAAATTAGAAAAAATAATGTATGCAACTTTTAAAATATAGTCTTTTGACAATAATGCTAAAAAAAATCAAATATATAAATAATTTTTTTTAAAGACCAAAATATATTTAATTTTTTTAGCATTATTTTGGCATTTAAAAAAATAATAATTAGGGCAAAATCAGAAATTTGAAGAATGAGTGAAGATGATTTTGGGAAAAAAAAAAAATAAGTTTTAGCATTTGGCCAAATGCTGAAAGTTCAAAGCTAGTCCATACTAGTATTGAGCTTTCAGTCTTCCAAATACTGACTTTCACTTGAAAGTTACTTAAAAATGATTGTCAAACAGTTTAGCATTTTCCCAATGGGCTTTGGAGGTTGAAAGCCCATTGGGAATACTAAACCAAACGCACCCTAAAGCATTAAGCTGCGTGATTTAGCAGTTTTATATTATTACTTGCAAAGTAATCTATCTCATAGTCTTGATTGAATTGACTAGAATTGTTGGCCCAAACCAAATACATTGGTACTTGTACATCATTTTTGGGACTCTTAACTCTGAGTTGCTTCTCTATATAAGCTTGTCTCTGGTCACATGGCTGGTTGCCAATATGTGCTTATTGGTGTTTGTTTTAGCATTATCTAACTTGCTTGCACAAGGTTCCAACCTATTTCGGGAGATTGTTCACCCAAACGGATGCCATTTTTTGAAGTTCAGTTTGATTTTTGAAGCCGCAGTCATACTTTGTTTGTGTATCACTTTTATTGCATGTTATTTGTAATAATGCTTCTGATTTATGGGAAAAGAGAGTACTATCATATACATGTTCTGTATTTGGTGAACATTGCCTTGTTGCCACGTTACGTACACGAGCATTTTAATTTCATTTGATGGTTTCGTTTGGGCCGAATTGGTTTTTCCTAATCTAGAAAGTGTCTAAGAGTTTTCCATAGATAAATTCCTATGACACGTGCAAGAGCAACCTATGTAGCACCGACATGCGACACGACACGACATATTGACACGTCATTTCTAAAAAATAGAGAATTCCCACACGTTACAACACGTTGTATATTAAATAAATATTTTTATTTTTAATTATTTAATTCAAATTCATAAATAAATAAATAATTAAAAAAGAGTCTATAATAAATTTATACTAATAATATTAACAAATCAATTCATTTGAAATTCGAAAAATATATTCATAATTAATATGAAACATTTTTTTAATTTTAACAAAAGTTATCGATGAAACTAAAAATTAATAAGAAATTAAAATCAATTTATTTAAATAAATCCATGATTTTCTATAATAATCGAAATTTATCATTATTCAAAATCTAATATTTTTATTTTTCAAAATCATTTTTTAATTTTCCGATTAAAAAAAATCCCCAAAATTCACTCCTTCTTTCGTTCGTCGTTTTCCCTCCAACCCCACGTTTATTTTATCCCTCCCCCCACTTGACAGTGACAGGTGAGCTGTGACAAAGACCATACCCTTCGTCAATTTTTTTTTTAATTTTTACTTGTTTGAAATTAGAAAAAATAATGTATGCAACTTTTAAAATATAGTCTTTTGACAATAATGCTAAAAAAAATCAAATATATAAATAATTTTTTTTAAAGACCAAAATATATTTAATTTTTTTAGCATTATTTTGGCATTTAAAAAAATAATAATTAGGGCAAAATCAGAAATTTGAAGAATGAGTGAAGATGATTTTGGGAAAAAAAAAAAATAAGTTTTAGCATTTGGCCAAATGCTGAAAGTTCAAAGCTAGTCCATACTAGTATTGAGCTTTCAGTCTTCCAAATACTGACTTTCACTTGAAAGTTACTTAAAAATGATTGTCAAACAGTTTAGCATTTTCCCAATGGGCTTTGGAGGTTGAAAGCCCATTGGGAATACTAAACCAAACGCACCCTAAAGCATTAAGCTGCGTGATTTAGCAGTTTTATATTATTACTTGCAAAGTAATCTATCTCATAGTCTTGATTGAATTGACTAGAATTGTTGGCCCAAACCAAATACATTGGTACTTGTACATCATTTTTGGGACTCTTAACTCTGAGTTGCTTCTCTATATAAGCTTGTCTCTGGTCACATGGCTGGTTGCCAATATGTGCTTATTGGTGTTTGTTTTAGCATTATCTAACTTGCTTGCACAAGGTTCCAACCTATTTCGGGAGATTGTTCACCCAAACGGATGCCATTTTTTGAAGTTCAGTTTGATTTTTGAAGCCGCAGTCATACTTTGTTTGTGTATCACTTTTATTGCATGTTATTTGTAATAATGCTTCTGATTTATGGGAAAAGAGAGTACTATCATATACATGTTCTGTATTTGGTGAACATTGCCTTGTTGCCACGTTACGTACACGAGCATTTTAATTTCATTTGATGGTTTCGTTTGGGCCGAATTGGTTTTTCCTAATCTAGAAAGTGTCTAAGAGTTTTCCATAGATAAATTCCTATGACACGTGCAAGAGCAACCTATGTAGCACCGACATGCGACACGACACGACATATTGACACGTCATTTCTAAAAAATAGAGAATTCCCACACGTTACAACACGTTGTATATTAAATAAATATTTTTATTTTTAATTATTTAATTCAAATTCATAAATAAATAAATAATTAAAAAAGAGTCTATAATAAATTTATACTAATAATATTAACAAATCAATTCATTTGAAATTCGAAAAATATATTCATAATTAATATGAAACATTTTTTTAATTTTAACAAAAGTTATCGATGAAACTAAAAATTAATAAGAAATTAAAATCAATTTATTTAAATAAATCCATGATTTTCTATAATAATCGAAATTTATCATTATTCAAAATCTAATATTTTTATTTTTCAAAATCATTTTTTAATTTTCCGATTAAAAAAAATCCCCAAAATTCACTCCTTCTTTCGTTCGTCGTTTTCCCTCCAACCCCACGTTTATTTTATCCCTCCCCCCACTTGACAGTGACAGGTGAGCTGTGACAAAGACCATACCCTTCGTCAATTTTTTTTTTAATTTTTACTTGTTTGAAATTAGAAAAAATAATGTATGCAACTTTTAAAATATAGTCTTTTGACAATAATGCTAAAAAAAATCAAATATAAATAATTTTTTTTAAAGACCAAAATATATTTAATTTTTTTAGCATTATTTTGGCATTTAAAAAAATAATAATTAGGGCAAAATCAGAAATTTGAAGAATGAGTGAAGATGATTTTGGGAAAAAAAAAAAATAAGTTTTAGCATTTGGCCAAATGCTGAAAGTTCAAAGCTAGTCCATACTAGTATTGAGCTTTCAGTCTTCCAAATACTGACTTTCACTTGAAAGTTACTTAAAAATGATTGTCAAACAGTTTAGCATTTTCCCAATGGGCTTTGGAGGTTGAAAGCCCATTGGGAATACTAAACCAAACGCACCCTAAAGCATTAAGCTGCGTGATTTAGCAGTTTTATATTATTACTTGCAAAGTAATCTATCTCATAGTCTTGATTGAATTGACTAGAATTGTTGGCCCAAACCAAATACATTGGTACTTGTACATCATTTTTGGGACTCTTAACTCTGAGTTGCTTCTCTATATAAGCTTGTCTCTGGTCACATGGCTGGTTGCCAATATGTGCTTATTGGTGTTTGTTTTAGCATTATCTAACTTGCTTGCACAAGGTTCCAACCTATTTCGGGAGATTGTTCACCCAAACGGATGCCATTTTTTGAAGTTCAGTTTGATTTTTGAAGCCGCAGTCATACTTTGTTTGTGTATCACTTTTATTGCATGTTATTTGTAATAATGCTTCTGATTTATGGGAAAAGAGAGTACTATCATATACATGTTCTGTATTTGGTGAACATTGCCTTGTTGCCACGTTACGTACACGAGCATTTTAATTTCATTTGATGGTTTCGTTTGGGCCGAATTGGTTTTTCCTAATCTAGAAAGTGTCTAAGAGTTTTCCATAGATAAATTCCTATGACACGTGCAAGAGCAACCTATGTAGCACCGACATGCGACACGACACGACATATTGACACGTCATTTCTAAAAAATAGAGAATTCCCACACGTTACAACACGTTGTATATTAAATAAATATTTTTATTTTTAATTATTTAATTCAAATTCATAAATAAATAAATAATTAAAAAAGAGTCTATAATAAATTTATACTAATAATATTAACAAATCAATTCATTTGAAATTCGAAAAATATATTCATAATTAATATGAAACATTTTTTTAATTTTAACAAAAGTTATCGATGAAACTAAAAATTAATAAGAAATTAAAATCAATTTATTTAAATAAATCCATGATTTTCTATAATAATCGAAATTTATCATTATTCAAAATCTAATATTTTTATTTTTCAAAATCATTTTTTAATTTTCCGATTAAAAAAAATCCCCAAAATTCACTCCTTCTTTCGTTCGTCGTTTTCCCTCCAACCCCACGTTTATTTTATCCCTCCCCCCACTTGACAGTGACAGGTGAGCTGTGACAAAGACCATACCCTTCGTCAATTTTTTTTTTAATTTTTACTTGTTTGAAATTAGAAAAAATAATGTATGCAACTTTTAAAATATAGTCTTTTGACAATAATGCTAAAAAAAATCAAATATATAAATAATTTTTTTTAAAGACCAAAATATATTTAATTTTTTTAGCATTATTTTGGCATTTAAAAAAATAATAATTAGGGCAAAATCAGAAATTTGAAGAATGAGTGAAGATGATTTTGGGAAAAAAAAAAAATAAGTTTTAGCATTTGGCCAAATGCTGAAAGTTCAAAGCTAGTCCATACTAGTATTGAGCTTTCAGTCTTCCAAATACTGACTTTCACTTGAAAGTTACTTAAAAATGATTGTCAAACAGTTTAGCATTTTCCCAATGGGCTTTGGAGGTTGAAAGCCCATTGGGAATACTAAACCAAACGCACCCTAAAGCATTAAGCTGCGTGATTTAGCAGTTTTATATTATTACTTGCAAAGTAATCTATCTCATAGTCTTGATTGAATTGACTAGAATTGTTGGCCCAAACCAAATACATTGGTACTTGTACATCATTTTTGGGACTCTTAACTCTGAGTTGCTTCTCTATATAAGCTTGTCTCTGGTCACATGGCTGGTTGCCAATATGTGCTTATTGGTGTTTGTTTTAGCATTATCTAACTTGCTTGCACAAGGTTCCAACCTATTTCGGGAGATTGTTCACCCAAACGGATGCCATTTTTTGAAGTTCAGTTTGATTTTTGAAGCCGCAGTCATACTTTGTTTGTGTATCACTTTTATTGCATGTTATTTGTAATAATGCTTCTGATTTATGGGAAAAGAGAGTACTATCATATACATGTTCTGTATTTGGTGAACATTGCCTTGTTGCCACGTTACGTACACGAGCATTTTAATTTCATTTGATGGTTTCGTTTGGGCCGAATTGGTTTTTCCTAATCTAGAAAGTGTCTAAGAGTTTTCCATAGATAAATTCCTATGACACGTGCAAGAGCAACCTATGTAGCACCGACATGCGACACGACACGACATATTGACACGTCATTTCTAAAAAATAGAGAATTCCCACACGTTACAACACGTTGTATATTAAATAAATATTTTTATTTTTAATTATTTAATTCAAATTCATAAATAAATAAATAATTAAAAAAGAGTCTATAATAAATTTATACTAATAATATTAACAAATCAATTCATTTGAAATTCGAAAAATATATTCATAATTAATATGAAACATTTTTTTAATTTTAACAAAAGTTATCGATGAAACTAAAAATTAATAAGAAATTAAAATCAATTTATTTAAATAAATCCATGATTTTCTATAATAATCGAAATTTATCATTATTCAAAATCTAATATTTTTATTTTTCAAAATCATTTTTTAATTTTCCGATTAAAAAAAATCCCCAAAATTCACTCCTTCTTTCGTTCGTCGTTTTCCCTCCAACCCCACGTTTATTTTATCCCTCCCCCCACTTGACAGTGACAGGTGAGCTGTGACAAAGACCATACCCTTCGTCAATTTTTTTTTTAATTTTTACTTGTTTGAAATTAGAAAAAATAATGTATGCAACTTTTAAAATATAGTCTTTTGACAATAATGCTAAAAAAAATCAAATATATAAATAATTTTTTTTAAAGACCAAAATATATTTAATTTTTTTAGCATTATTTTGGCATTTAAAAAAATAATAATTAGGGCAAAATCAGAAATTTGAAGAATGAGTGAAGATGATTTTGGGAAAAAAAAAAAATAAGTTTTAGCATTTGGCCAAATGCTGAAAGTTCAAAGCTAGTCCATACTAGTATTGAGCTTTCAGTCTTCCAAATACTGACTTTCACTTGAAAGTTACTTAAAAATGATTGTCAAACAGTTTAGCATTTTCCCAATGGGCTTTGGAGGTTGAAAGCCCATTGGGAATACTAAACCAAACGCACCCTAAAGCATTAAGCTGCGTGATTTAGCAGTTTTATATTATTACTTGCAAAGTAATCTATCTCATAGTCTTGATTGAATTGACTAGAATTGTTGGCCCAAACCAAATACATTGGTACTTGTACATCATTTTTGGGACTCTTAACTCTGAGTTGCTTCTCTATATAAGCTTGTCTCTGGTCACATGGCTGGTTGCCAATATGTGCTTATTGGTGTTTGTTTTAGCATTATCTAACTTGCTTGCACAAGGTTCCAACCTATTTCGGGAGATTGTTCACCCAAACGGATGCCATTTTTTGAAGTTCAGTTTGATTTTTGAAGCCGCAGTCATACTTTGTTTGTGTATCACTTTTATTGCATGTTATTTGTAATAATGCTTCTGATTTATGGGAAAAGAGAGTACTATCATATACATGTTCTGTATTTGGTGAACATTGCCTTGTTGCCACGTTACGTACACGAGCATTTTAATTTCATTTGATGGTTTCGTTTGGGCCGAATTGGTTTTTCCTAATCTAGAAAGTGTCTAAGAGTTTTCCATAGATAAATTCCTATGACACGTGCAAGAGCAACCTATGTAGCACCGACATGCGACACGACACGACATATTGACACGTCATTTCTAAAAAATAGAGAATTCCCACACGTTACAACACGTTGTATATTAAATAAATATTTTTATTTTTAATTATTTAATTCAAATTCATAAATAAATAAATAATTAAAAAAGAGTCTATAATAAATTTATACTAATAATATTAACAAATCAATTCATTTGAAATTCGAAAAATATATTCATAATTAATATGAAACATTTTTTTAATTTTAACAAAAGTTATCGATGAAACTAAAAATTAATAAGAAATTAAAATCAATTTATTTAAATAAATCCATGATTTTCTATAATAATCGAAATTTATCATTATTCAAAATCTAATATTTTTATTTTTCAAAATCATTTTTTAATTTTCCGATTAAAAAAAATCCCCAAAATTCACTCCTTCTTTCGTTCGTCGTTTTCCCTCCAACCCCACGTTTATTTTATCCCTCCCCCCACTTGACAGTGACAGGTGAGCTGTGACAAAGACCATACCCTTCGTCAATTTTTTTTTTAATTTTTACTTGTTTGAAATTAGAAAAAATAATGTATGCAACTTTTAAAATATAGTCTTTTGACAATAATGCTAAAAAAAATCAAATATATAAATAATTTTTTTTAAAGACCAAAATATATTTAATTTTTTTAGCATTATTTTGGCATTTAAAAAAATAATAATTAGGGCAAAATCAGAAATTTGAAGAATGAGTGAAGATGATTTTGGGAAAAAAAAAAAATAAGTTTTAGCATTTGGCCAAATGCTGAAAGTTCAAAGCTAGTCCATACTAGTATTGAGCTTTCAGTCTTCCAAATACTGACTTTCACTTGAAAGTTACTTAAAAATGATTGTCAAACAGTTTAGCATTTTCCCAATGGGCTTTGGAGGTTGAAAGCCCATTGGGAATACTAAACCAAACGCACCCTAAAGCATTAAGCTGCGTGATTTAGCAGTTTTATATTATTACTTGCAAAGTAATCTATCTCATAGTCTTGATTGAATTGACTAGAATTGTTGGCCCAAACCAAATACATTGGTACTTGTACATCATTTTTGGGACTCTTAACTCTGAGTTGCTTCTCTATATAAGCTTGTCTCTGGTCACATGGCTGGTTGCCAATATGTGCTTATTGGTGTTTGTTTTAGCATTATCTAACTTGCTTGCACAAGGTTCCAACCTATTTCGGGAGATTGTTCACCCAAACGGATGCCATTTTTTGAAGTTCAGTTTGATTTTTGAAGCCGCAGTCATACTTTGTTTGTGTATCACTTTTATTGCATGTTATTTGTAATAATGCTTCTGATTTATGGGAAAAGAGAGTACTATCATATACATGTTCTGTATTTGGTGAACATTGCCTTGTTGCCACGTTACGTACACGAGCATTTTAATTTCATTTGATGGTTTCGTTTGGGCCGAATTGGTTTTTCCTAATCTAGAAAGTGTCTAAGAGTTTTCCATAGATAAATTCCTATGACACGTGCAAGAGCAACCTATGTAGCACCGACATGCGACACGACACGACATATTGACACGTCATTTCTAAAAAATAGAGAATTCCCACACGTTACAACACGTTGTATATTAAATAAATATTTTTATTTTTAATTATTTAATTCAAATTCATAAATAAATAAATAATTAAAAAAGAGTCTATAATAAATTTATACTAATAATATTAACAAATCAATTCATTTGAAATTCGAAAAATATATTCATAATTAATATGAAACATTTTTTTAATTTTAACAAAAGTTATCGATGAAACTAAAAATTAATAAGAAATTAAAATCAATTTATTTAAATAAATCCATGATTTTCTATAATAATCGAAATTTATCATTATTCAAAATCTAATATTTTTATTTTTCAAAATCATTTTTTAATTTTCCGATTAAAAAAAATCCCCAAAATTCACTCCTTCTTTCGTTCGTCGTTTTCCCTCCAACCCCACGTTTATTTTATCCCTCCCCCCACTTGACAGTGACAGGTGAGCTGTGACAAAGACCATACCCTTCGTCAATTTTTTTTTTAATTTTTACTTGTTTGAAATTAGAAAAAATAATGTATGCAACTTTTAAAATATAGTCTTTTGACAATAATGCTAAAAAAAATCAAATATATAAATAATTTTTTTTAAAGACCAAAATATATTTAATTTTTTTAGCATTATTTTGGCATTTAAAAAAATAATAATTAGGGCAAAATCAGAAATTTGAAGAATGAGTGAAGATGATTTTGGGAAAAAAAAAAAATAAGTTTTAGCATTTGGCCAAATGCTGAAAGTTCAAAGCTAGTCCATACTAGTATTGAGCTTTCAGTCTTCCAAATACTGACTTTCACTTGAAAGTTACTTAAAAATGATTGTCAAACAGTTTAGCATTTTCCCAATGGGCTTTGGAGGTTGAAAGCCCATTGGGAATACTAAACCAAACGCACCCTAAAGCATTAAGCTGCGTGATTTAGCAGTTTTATATTATTACTTGCAAAGTAATCTATCTCATAGTCTTGATTGAATTGACTAGAATTGTTGGCCCAAACCAAATACATTGGTACTTGTACATCATTTTTGGGACTCTTAACTCTGAGTTGCTTCTCTATATAAGCTTGTCTCTGGTCACATGGCTGGTTGCCAATATGTGCTTATTGGTGTTTGTTTTAGCATTATCTAACTTGCTTGCACAAGGTTCCAACCTATTTCGGGAGATTGTTCACCCAAACGGATGCCATTTTTTGAAGTTCAGTTTGATTTTTGAAGCCGCAGTCATACTTTGTTTGTGTATCACTTTTATTGCATGTTATTTGTAATAATGCTTCTGATTTATGGGAAAAGAGAGTACTATCATATACATGTTCTGTATTTGGTGAACATTGCCTTGTTGCCACGTTACGTACACGAGCATTTTAATTTCATTTGATGGTTTCGTTTGGGCCGAATTGGTTTTTCCTAATCTAGAAAGTGTCTAAGAGTTTTCCATAGATAAATTCCTATGACACGTGCAAGAGCAACCTATGTAGCACCGACATGCGACACGACACGACATATTGACACGTCATTTCTAAAAAATAGAGAATTCCCACACGTTACAACACGTTGTATATTAAATAAATATTTTTATTTTTAATTATTTAATTCAAATTCATAAATAAATAAATAATTAAAAAAGAGTCTATAATAAATTTATACTAATAATATTAACAAATCAATTCATTTGAAATTCGAAAAATATATTCATAATTAATATGAAACATTTTTTTAATTTTAACAAAAGTTATCGATGAAACTAAAAATTAATAAGAAATTAAAATCAATTTATTTAAATAAATCCATGATTTTCTATAATAATCGAAATTTATCATTATTCAAAATCTAATATTTTTATTTTTCAAAATCATTTTTTAATTTTCCGATTAAAAAAAATCCCCAAAATTCACTCCTTCTTTCGTTCGTCGTTTTCCCTCCAACCCCACGTTTATTTTATCCCTCCCCCCACTTGACAGTGACAGGTGAGCTGTGACAAAGACCATACCCTTCGTCAATTTTTTTTTTAATTTTTACTTGTTTGAAATTAGAAAAAATAATGTATGCAACTTTTAAAATATAGTCTTTTGACAATAATGCTAAAAAAAATCAAATATATAAATAATTTTTTTTAAAGACCAAAATATATTTAATTTTTTTAGCATTATTTTGGCATTTAAAAAAATAATAATTAGGGCAAAATCAGAAATTTGAAGAATGAGTGAAGATGATTTTGGGAAAAAAAAAAAATAAGTTTTAGCATTTGGCCAAATGCTGAAAGTTCAAAGCTAGTCCATACTAGTATTGAGCTTTCAGTCTTCCAAATACTGACTTTCACTTGAAAGTTACTTAAAAATGATTGTCAAACAGTTTAGCATTTTCCCAATGGGCTTTGGAGGTTGAAAGCCCATTGGGAATACTAAACCAAACGCACCCTAAAGCATTAAGCTGCGTGATTTAGCAGTTTTATATTATTACTTGCAAAGTAATCTATCTCATAGTCTTGATTGAATTGACTAGAATTGTTGGCCCAAACCAAATACATTGGTACTTGTACATCATTTTTGGGACTCTTAACTCTGAGTTGCTTCTCTATATAAGCTTGTCTCTGGTCACATGGCTGGTTGCCAATATGTGCTTATTGGTGTTTGTTTTAGCATTATCTAACTTGCTTGCACAAGGTTCCAACCTATTTCGGGAGATTGTTCACCCAAACGGATGCCATTTTTTGAAGTTCAGTTTGATTTTTGAAGCCGCAGTCATACTTTGTTTGTGTATCACTTTTATTGCATGTTATTTGTAATAATGCTTCTGATTTATGGGAAAAGAGAGTACTATCATATACATGTTCTGTATTTGGTGAACATTGCCTTGTTGCCACGTTACGTACACGAGCATTTTAATTTCATTTGATGGTTTCGTTTGGGCCGAATTGGTTTTTCCTAATCTAGAAAGTGTCTAAGAGTTTTCCATAGATAAATTCCTATGACACGTGCAAGAGCAACCTATGTAGCACCGACATGCGACACGACACGACATATTGACACGTCATTTCTAAAAAATAGAGAATTCCCACACGTTACAACACGTTGTATATTAAATAAATATTTTTATTTTTAATTATTTAATTCAAATTCATAAATAAATAAATAATTAAAAAAGAGTCTATAATAAATTTATACTAATAATATTAACAAATCAATTCATTTGAAATTCGAAAAATATATTCATAATTAATATGAAACATTTTTTTAATTTTAACAAAAGTTATCGATGAAACTAAAAATTAATAAGAAATTAAAATCAATTTATTTAAATAAATCCATGATTTTCTATAATAATCGAAATTTATCATTATTCAAAATCTAATATTTTTATTTTTCAAAATCATTTTTTAATTTTCCGATTAAAAAAAATCCCCAAAATTCACTCCTTCTTTCGTTCGTCGTTTTCCCTCCAACCCCACGTTTATTTTATCCCTCCCCCCACTTGACAGTGACAGGTGAGCTGTGACAAAGACCATACCCTTCGTCAATTTTTTTTTTAATTTTTACTTGTTTGAAATTAGAAAAAATAATGTATGCAACTTTTAAAATATAGTCTTTTGACAATAATGCTAAAAAAAATCAAATATATAAATAATTTTTTTTAAAGACCAAAATATATTTAATTTTTTTAGCATTATTTTGGCATTTAAAAAAATAATAATTAGGGCAAAATCAGAAATTTGAAGAATGAGTGAAGATGATTTTGGGAAAAAAAAAAAATAAGTTTTAGCATTTGGCCAAATGCTGAAAGTTCAAAGCTAGTCCATACTAGTATTGAGCTTTCAGTCTTCCAAATACTGACTTTCACTTGAAAGTTACTTAAAAATGATTGTCAAACAGTTTAGCATTTTCCCAATGGGCTTTGGAGGTTGAAAGCCCATTGGGAATACTAAACCAAACGCACCCTAAAGCATTAAGCTGCGTGATTTAGCAGTTTTATATTATTACTTGCAAAGTAATCTATCTCATAGTCTTGATTGAATTGACTAGAATTGTTGGCCCAAACCAAATACATTGGTACTTGTACATCATTTTTGGGACTCTTAACTCTGAGTTGCTTCTCTATATAAGCTTGTCTCTGGTCACATGGCTGGTTGCCAATATGTGCTTATTGGTGTTTGTTTTAGCATTATCTAACTTGCTTGCACAAGGTTCCAACCTATTTCGGGAGATTGTTCACCCAAACGGATGCCATTTTTTGAAGTTCAGTTTGATTTTTGAAGCCGCAGTCATACTTTGTTTGTGTATCACTTTTATTGCATGTTATTTGTAATAATGCTTCTGATTTATGGGAAAAGAGAGTACTATCATATACATGTTCTGTATTTGGTGAACATTGCCTTGTTGCCACGTTACGTACACGAGCATTTTAATTTCATTTGATGGTTTCGTTTGGGCCGAATTGGTTTTTCCTAATCTAGAAAGTGTCTAAGAGTTTTCCATAGATAAATTCCTATGACACGTGCAAGAGCAACCTATGTAGCACCGACATGCGACACGACACGACATATTGACACGTCATTTCTAAAAAATAGAGAATTCCCACACGTTACAACACGTTGTATATTAAATAAATATTTTTATTTTTAATTATTTAATTCAAATTCATAAATAAATAAATAATTAAAAAAGAGTCTATAATAAATTTATACTAATAATATTAACAAATCAATTCATTTGAAATTCGAAAAATATATTCATAATTAATATGAAACATTTTTTTAATTTTAACAAAAGTTATCGATGAAACTAAAAATTAATAAGAAATTAAAATCAATTTATTTAAATAAATCCATGATTTTCTATAATAATCGAAATTTATCATTATTCAAAATCTAATATTTTTATTTTTCAAAATCATTTTTTAATTTTCCGATTAAAAAAAATCCCCAAAATTCACTCCTTCTTTCGTTCGTCGTTTTCCCTCCAACCCCACGTTTATTTTATCCCTCCCCCCACTTGACAGTGACAGGTGAGCTGTGACAAAGACCATACCCTTCGTCAATTTTTTTTTTAATTTTTACTTGTTTGAAATTAGAAAAAATAATGTATGCAACTTTTAAAATATAGTCTTTTGACAATAATGCTAAAAAAAATCAAATATATAAATAATTTTTTTTAAAGACCAAAATATATTTAATTTTTTTAGCATTATTTTGGCATTTAAAAAAATAATAATTAGGGCAAAATCAGAAATTTGAAGAATGAGTGAAGATGATTTTGGGAAAAAAAAAAAATAAGTTTTAGCATTTGGCCAAATGCTGAAAGTTCAAAGCTAGTCCATACTAGTATTGAGCTTTCAGTCTTCCAAATACTGACTTTCACTTGAAAGTTACTTAAAAATGATTGTCAAACAGTTTAGCATTTTCCCAATGGGCTTTGGAGGTTGAAAGCCCATTGGGAATACTAAACCAAACGCACCCTAAAGCATTAAGCTGCGTGATTTAGCAGTTTTATATTATTACTTGCAAAGTAATCTATCTCATAGTCTTGATTGAATTGACTAGAATTGTTGGCCCAAACCAAATACATTGGTACTTGTACATCATTTTTGGGACTCTTAACTCTGAGTTGCTTCTCTATATAAGCTTGTCTCTGGTCACATGGCTGGTTGCCAATATGTGCTTATTGGTGTTTGTTTTAGCATTATCTAACTTGCTTGCACAAGGTTCCAACCTATTTCGGGAGATTGTTCACCCAAACGGATGCCATTTTTTGAAGTTCAGTTTGATTTTTGAAGCCGCAGTCATACTTTGTTTGTGTATCACTTTTATTGCATGTTATTTGTAATAATGCTTCTGATTTATGGGAAAAGAGAGTACTATCATATACATGTTCTGTATTTGGTGAACATTGCCTTGTTGCCACGTTACGTACACGAGCATTTTAATTTCATTTGATGGTTTCGTTT
The DNA here is from genome assembly GCA_019915205.1 of Eucalyptus rudis. Lineage (NCBI taxonomy): Eukaryota > Viridiplantae > Streptophyta > Magnoliopsida > Myrtales > Myrtaceae > Eucalyptus > Eucalyptus rudis. The sequence goes on from JAHMTN010000633.1 coordinate 20,497, forward strand.
GGGCCGAATTGGTTTTTCCTAATCTAGAAAGTGTCTAAGAGTTTTCCATAGATAAATTCCTATGACACGTGCAAGAGCAACCTATGTAGCACCGACATGCGACACGACACGACATATTGACACGTCATTTCTAAAAAATAGAGAATTCCCACACGTTACAACACGTTGTATATTAAATAAATATTTTTATTTTTAATTATTTAATTCAAATTCATAAATAAATAAATAATTAAAAAAGAGTCTATAATAAATTTATACTAATAATATTAACAAATCAATTCATTTGAAATTCGAAAAATATATTCATAATTAATATGAAACATTTTTTTAATTTTAACAAAAGTTATCGATGAAACTAAAAATTAATAAGAAATTAAAATCAATTTATTTAAATAAATCCATGATTTTCTATAATAATCGAAATTTATCATTATTCAAAATCTAATATTTTTATTTTTCAAAATCATTTTTTAATTTTCCGATTAAAAAAAATCCCCAAAATTCACTCCTTCTTTCGTTCGTCGTTTTCCCTCCAACCCCACGTTTATTTTATCCCTCCCCCCACTTGACAGTGACAGGTGAGCTGTGACAAAGACCATACCCTTCGTCAATTTTTTTTTTAATTTTTACTTGTTTGAAATTAGAAAAAATAATGTATGCAACTTTTAAAATATAGTCTTTTGACAATAATGCTAAAAAAAATCAAATATATAAATAATTTTTTTTAAAGACCAAAATATATTTAATTTTTTTAGCATTATTTTGGCATTTAAAAAAATAATAATTAGGGCAAAATCAGAAATTTGAAGAATGAGTGAAGATGATTTTGGGAAAAAAAAAAAATAAGTTTTAGCATTTGGCCAAATGCTGAAAGTTCAAAGCTAGTCCATACTAGTATTGAGCTTTCAGTCTTCCAAATACTGACTTTCACTTGAAAGTTACTTAAAAATGATTGTCAAACAGTTTAGCATTTTCCCAATGGGCTTTGGAGGTTGAAAGCCCATTGGGAATACTAAACCAAACGCACCCTAAAGCATTAAGCTGCGTGATTTAGCAGTTTTATATTATTACTTGCAAAGTAATCTATCTCATAGTCTTGATTGAATTGACTAGAATTGTTGGCCCAAACCAAATACATTGGTACTTGTACATCATTTTTGGGACTCTTAACTCTGAGTTGCTTCTCTATATAAGCTTGTCTCTGGTCACATGGCTGGTTGCCAATATGTGCTTATTGGTGTTTGTTTTAGCATTATCTAACTTGCTTGCACAAGGTTCCAACCTATTTCGGGAGATTGTTCACCCAAACGGATGCCATTTTTTGAAGTTCAGTTTGATTTTTGAAGCCGCAGTCATACTTTGTTTGTGTATCACTTTTATTGCATGTTATTTGTAATAATGCTTCTGATTTATGGGAAAAGAGAGTACTATCATATACATGTTCTGTATTTGGTGAACATTGCCTTGTTGCCACGTTACGTACACGAGCATTTTAATTTCATTTGATGGTTTCGTTTGGGCCGAATTGGTTTTTCCTAATCTAGAAAGTGTCTAAGAGTTTTCCATAGATAAATTCCTATGACACGTGCAAGAGCAACCTATGTAGCACCGACATGCGACACGACACGACATATTGACACGTCATTTCTAAAAAATAGAGAATTCCCACACGTTACAACACGTTGTATATTAAATAAATATTTTTATTTTTAATTATTTAATTCAAATTCATAAATAAATAAATAATTAAAAAAGAGTCTATAATAAATTTATACTAATAATATTAACAAATCAATTCATTTGAAATTCGAAAAATATATTCATAATTAATATGAAACATTTTTTTAATTTTAACAAAAGTTATCGATGAAACTAAAAATTAATAAGAAATTAAAATCAATTTATTTAAATAAATCCATGATTTTCTATAATAATCGAAATTTATCATTATTCAAAATCTAATATTTTTATTTTTCAAAATCATTTTTTAATTTTCCGATTAAAAAAAATCCCCAAAATTCACTCCTTCTTTCGTTCGTCGTTTTCCCTCCAACCCCACGTTTATTTTATCCCTCCCCCCACTTGACAGTGACAGGTGAGCTGTGACAAAGACCATACCCTTCGTCAATTTTTTTTTTAATTTTTACTTGTTTGAAATTAGAAAAAATAATGTATGCAACTTTTAAAATATAGTCTTTTGACAATAATGCTAAAAAAAATCAAATATATAAATAATTTTTTTTAAAGACCAAAATATATTTAATTTTTTTAGCATTATTTTGGCATTTAAAAAAATAATAATTAGGGCAAAATCAGAAATTTGAAGAATGAGTGAAGATGATTTTGGGAAAAAAAAAAAATAAGTTTTAGCATTTGGCCAAATGCTGAAAGTTCAAAGCTAGTCCATACTAGTATTGAGCTTTCAGTCTTCCAAATACTGACTTTCACTTGAAAGTTACTTAAAAATGATTGTCAAACAGTTTAGCATTTTCCCAATGGGCTTTGGAGGTTGAAAGCCCATTGGGAATACTAAACCAAACGCACCCTAAAGCATTAAGCTGCGTGATTTAGCAGTTTTATATTATTACTTGCAAAGTAATCTATCTCATAGTCTTGATTGAATTGACTAGAATTGTTGGCCCAAACCAAATACATTGGTACTTGTACATCATTTTTGGGACTCTTAACTCTGAGTTGCTTCTCTATATAAGCTTGTCTCTGGTCACATGGCTGGTTGCCAATATGTGCTTATTGGTGTTTGTTTTAGCATTATCTAACTTGCTTGCACAAGGTTCCAACCTATTTCGGGAGATTGTTCACCCAAACGGATGCCATTTTTTGAAGTTCAGTTTGATTTTTGAAGCCGCAGTCATACTTTGTTTGTGTATCACTTTTATTGCATGTTATTTGTAATAATGCTTCTGATTTATGGGAAAAGAGAGTACTATCATATACATGTTCTGTATTTGGTGAACATTGCCTTGTTGCCACGTTACGTACACGAGCATTTTAATTTCATTTGATGGTTTCGTTTGGGCCGAATTGGTTTTTCCTAATCTAGAAAGTGTCTAAGAGTTTTCCATAGATAAATTCCTATGACACGTGCAAGAGCAACCTATGTAGCACCGACATGCGACACGACACGACATATTGACACGTCATTTCTAAAAAATAGAGAATTCCCACACGTTACAACACGTTGTATATTAAATAAATATTTTTATTTTTAATTATTTAATTCAAATTCATAAATAAATAAATAATTAAAAAAGAGTCTATAATAAATTTATACTAATAATATTAACAAATCAATTCATTTGAAATTCGAAAAATATATTCATAATTAATATGAAACATTTTTTTAATTTTAACAAAAGTTATCGATGAAACTAAAAATTAATAAGAAATTAAAATCAATTTATTTAAATAAATCCATGATTTTCTATAATAATCGAAATTTATCATTATTCAAAATCTAATATTTTTATTTTTCAAAATCATTTTTTAATTTTCCGATTAAAAAAAATCCCCAAAATTCACTCCTTCTTTCGTTCGTCGTTTTCCCTCCAACCCCACGTTTATTTTATCCCTCCCCCCACTTGACAGTGACAGGTGAGCTGTGACAAAGACCATACCCTTCGTCAATTTTTTTTTTAATTTTTACTTGTTTGAAATTAGAAAAAATAATGTATGCAACTTTTAAAATATAGTCTTTTGACAATAATGCTAAAAAAAATCAAATATATAAATAATTTTTTTTAAAGACCAAAATATATTTAATTTTTTTAGCATTATTTTGGCATTTAAAAAAATAATAATTAGGGCAAAATCAGAAATTTGAAGAATGAGTGAAGATGATTTTGGGAAAAAAAAAAAATAAGTTTTAGCATTTGGCCAAATGCTGAAAGTTCAAAGCTAGTCCATACTAGTATTGAGCTTTCAGTCTTCCAAATACTGACTTTCACTTGAAAGTTACTTAAAAATGATTGTCAAACAGTTTAGCATTTTCCCAATGGGCTTTGGAGGTTGAAAGCCCATTGGGAATACTAAACCAAACGCACCCTAAAGCATTAAGCTGCGTGATTTAGCAGTTTTATATTATTACTTGCAAAGTAATCTATCTCATAGTCTTGATTGAATTGACTAGAATTGTTGGCCCAAACCAAATACATTGGTACTTGTACATCATTTTTGGGACTCTTAACTCTGAGTTGCTTCTCTATATAAGCTTGTCTCTGGTCACATGGCTGGTTGCCAATATGTGCTTATTGGTGTTTGTTTTAGCATTATCTAACTTGCTTGCACAAGGTTCCAACCTATTTCGGGAGATTGTTCACCCAAACGGATGCCATTTTTTGAAGTTCAGTTTGATTTTTGAAGCCGCAGTCATACTTTGTTTGTGTATCACTTTTATTGCATGTTATTTGTAATAATGCTTCTGATTTATGGGAAAAGAGAGTACTATCATATACATGTTCTGTATTTGGTGAACATTGCCTTGTTGCCACGTTACGTACACGAGCATTTTAATTTCATTTGATGGTTTCGTTTGGGCCGAATTGGTTTTTCCTAATCTAGAAAGTGTCTAAGAGTTTTCCATAGATAAATTCCTATGACACGTGCAAGAGCAACCTATGTAGCACCGACATGCGACACGACACGACATATTGACACGTCATTTCTAAAAAATAGAGAATTCCCACACGTTACAACACGTTGTATATTAAATAAATATTTTTATTTTTAATTATTTAATTCAAATTCATAAATAAATAAATAATTAAAAAAGAGTCTATAATAAATTTATACTAATAATATTAACAAATCAATTCATTTGAAATTCGAAAAATATATTCATAATTAATATGAAACATTTTTTTAATTTTAACAAAAGTTATCGATGAAACTAAAAATTAATAAGAAATTAAAATCAATTTATTTAAATAAATCCATGATTTTCTATAATAATCGAAATTTATCATTATTCAAAATCTAATATTTTTATTTTTCAAAATCATTTTTTAATTTTCCGATTAAAAAAAATCCCCAAAATTCACTCCTTCTTTCGTTCGTCGTTTTCCCTCCAACCCCACGTTTATTTTATCCCTCCCCCCACTTGACAGTGACAGGTGAGCTGTGACAAAGACCATACCCTTCGTCAATTTTTTTTTTAATTTTTACTTGTTTGAAATTAGAAAAAATAATGTATGCAACTTTTAAAATATAGTCTTTTGACAATAATGCTAAAAAAAATCAAATATAAATAATTTTTTTTAAAGACCAAAATATATTTAATTTTTTTAGCATTATTTTGGCATTTAAAAAAATAATAATTAGGGCAAAATCAGAAATTTGAAGAATGAGTGAAGATGATTTTGGGAAAAAAAAAAAATAAGTTTTAGCATTTGGCCAAATGCTGAAAGTTCAAAGCTAGTCCATACTAGTATTGAGCTTTCAGTCTTCCAAATACTGACTTTCACTTGAAAGTTACTTAAAAATGATTGTCAAACAGTTTAGCATTTTCCCAATGGGCTTTGGAGGTTGAAAGCCCATTGGGAATACTAAACCAAACGCACCCTAAAGCATTAAGCTGCGTGATTTAGCAGTTTTATATTATTACTTGCAAAGTAATCTATCTCATAGTCTTGATTGAATTGACTAGAATTGTTGGCCCAAACCAAATACATTGGTACTTGTACATCATTTTTGGGACTCTTAACTCTGAGTTGCTTCTCTATATAAGCTTGTCTCTGGTCACATGGCTGGTTGCCAATATGTGCTTATTGGTGTTTGTTTTAGCATTATCTAACTTGCTTGCACAAGGTTCCAACCTATTTCGGGAGATTGTTCACCCAAACGGATGCCATTTTTTGAAGTTCAGTTTGATTTTTGAAGCCGCAGTCATACTTTGTTTGTGTATCACTTTTATTGCATGTTATTTGTAATAATGCTTCTGATTTATGGGAAAAGAGAGTACTATCATATACATGTTCTGTATTTGGTGAACATTGCCTTGTTGCCACGTTACGTACACGAGCATTTTAATTTCATTTGATGGTTTCGTTTGGGCCGAATTGGTTTTTCCTAATCTAGAAAGTGTCTAAGAGTTTTCCATAGATAAATTCCTATGACACGTGCAAGAGCAACCTATGTAGCACCGACATGCGACACGACACGACATATTGACACGTCATTTCTAAAAAATAGAGAATTCCCACACGTTACAACACGTTGTATATTAAATAAATATTTTTATTTTTAATTATTTAATTCAAATTCATAAATAAATAAATAATTAAAAAAGAGTCTATAATAAATTTATACTAATAATATTAACAAATCAATTCATTTGAAATTCGAAAAATATATTCATAATTAATATGAAACATTTTTTTAATTTTAACAAAAGTTATCGATGAAACTAAAAATTAATAAGAAATTAAAATCAATTTATTTAAATAAATCCATGATTTTCTATAATAATCGAAATTTATCATTATTCAAAATCTAATATTTTTATTTTTCAAAATCATTTTTTAATTTTCCGATTAAAAAAAATCCCCAAAATTCACTCCTTCTTTCGTTCGTCGTTTTCCCTCCAACCCCACGTTTATTTTATCCCTCCCCCCACTTGACAGTGACAGGTGAGCTGTGACAAAGACCATACCCTTCGTCAATTTTTTTTTTAATTTTTACTTGTTTGAAATTAGAAAAAATAATGTATGCAACTTTTAAAATATAGTCTTTTGACAATAATGCTAAAAAAAATCAAATATATAAATAATTTTTTTTAAAGACCAAAATATATTTAATTTTTTTAGCATTATTTTGGCATTTAAAAAAATAATAATTAGGGCAAAATCAGAAATTTGAAGAATGAGTGAAGATGATTTTGGGAAAAAAAAAAAATAAGTTTTAGCATTTGGCCAAATGCTGAAAGTTCAAAGCTAGTCCATACTAGTATTGAGCTTTCAGTCTTCCAAATACTGACTTTCACTTGAAAGTTACTTAAAAATGATTGTCAAACAGTTTAGCATTTTCCCAATGGGCTTTGGAGGTTGAAAGCCCATTGGGAATACTAAACCAAACGCACCCTAAAGCATTAAGCTGCGTGATTTAGCAGTTTTATATTATTACTTGCAAAGTAATCTATCTCATAGTCTTGATTGAATTGACTAGAATTGTTGGCCCAAACCAAATACATTGGTACTTGTACATCATTTTTGGGACTCTTAACTCTGAGTTGCTTCTCTATATAAGCTTGTCTCTGGTCACATGGCTGGTTGCCAATATGTGCTTATTGGTGTTTGTTTTAGCATTATCTAACTTGCTTGCACAAGGTTCCAACCTATTTCGGGAGATTGTTCACCCAAACGGATGCCATTTTTTGAAGTTCAGTTTGATTTTTGAAGCCGCAGTCATACTTTGTTTGTGTATCACTTTTATTGCATGTTATTTGTAATAATGCTTCTGATTTATGGGAAAAGAGAGTACTATCATATACATGTTCTGTATTTGGTGAACATTGCCTTGTTGCCACGTTACGTACACGAGCATTTTAATTTCATTTGATGGTTTCGTTTGGGCCGAATTGGTTTTTCCTAATCTAGAAAGTGTCTAAGAGTTTTCCATAGATAAATTCCTATGACACGTGCAAGAGCAACCTATGTAGCACCGACATGCGACACGACACGACATATTGACACGTCATTTCTAAAAAATAGAGAATTCCCACACGTTACAACACGTTGTATATTAAATAAATATTTTTATTTTTAATTATTTAATTCAAATTCATAAATAAATAAATAATTAAAAAAGAGTCTATAATAAATTTATACTAATAATATTAACAAATCAATTCATTTGAAATTCGAAAAATATATTCATAATTAATATGAAACATTTTTTTAATTTTAACAAAAGTTATCGATGAAACTAAAAATTAATAAGAAATTAAAATCAATTTATTTAAATAAATCCATGATTTTCTATAATAATCGAAATTTATCATTATTCAAAATCTAATATTTTTATTTTTCAAAATCATTTTTTAATTTTCCGATTAAAAAAAATCCCCAAAATTCACTCCTTCTTTCGTTCGTCGTTTTCCCTCCAACCCCACGTTTATTTTATCCCTCCCCCCACTTGACAGTGACAGGTGAGCTGTGACAAAGACCATACCCTTCGTCAATTTTTTTTTTAATTTTTACTTGTTTGAAATTAGAAAAAATAATGTATGCAACTTTTAAAATATAGTCTTTTGACAATAATGCTAAAAAAAATCAAATATATAAATAATTTTTTTTAAAGACCAAAATATATTTAATTTTTTTAGCATTATTTTGGCATTTAAAAAAATAATAATTAGGGCAAAATCAGAAATTTGAAGAATGAGTGAAGATGATTTTGGGAAAAAAAAAAAATAAGTTTTAGCATTTGGCCAAATGCTGAAAGTTCAAAGCTAGTCCATACTAGTATTGAGCTTTCAGTCTTCCAAATACTGACTTTCACTTGAAAGTTACTTAAAAATGATTGTCAAACAGTTTAGCATTTTCCCAATGGGCTTTGGAGGTTGAAAGCCCATTGGGAATACTAAACCAAACGCACCCTAAAGCATTAAGCTGCGTGATTTAGCAGTTTTATATTATTACTTGCAAAGTAATCTATCTCATAGTCTTGATTGAATTGACTAGAATTGTTGGCCCAAACCAAATACATTGGTACTTGTACATCATTTTTGGGACTCTTAACTCTGAGTTGCTTCTCTATATAAGCTTGTCTCTGGTCACATGGCTGGTTGCCAATATGTGCTTATTGGTGTTTGTTTTAGCATTATCTAACTTGCTTGCACAAGGTTCCAACCTATTTCGGGAGATTGTTCACCCAAACGGATGCCATTTTTTGAAGTTCAGTTTGATTTTTGAAGCCGCAGTCATACTTTGTTTGTGTATCACTTTTATTGCATGTTATTTGTAATAATGCTTCTGATTTATGGGAAAAGAGAGTACTATCATATACATGTTCTGTATTTGGTGAACATTGCCTTGTTGCCACGTTACGTACACGAGCATTTTAATTTCATTTGATGGTTTCGTTTGGGCCGAATTGGTTTTTCCTAATCTAGAAAGTGTCTAAGAGTTTTCCATAGATAAATTCCTATGACACGTGCAAGAGCAACCTATGTAGCACCGACATGCGACACGACACGACATATTGACACGTCATTTCTAAAAAATAGAGAATTCCCACACGTTACAACACGTTGTATATTAAATAAATATTTTTATTTTTAATTATTTAATTCAAATTCATAAATAAATAAATAATTAAAAAAGAGTCTATAATAAATTTATACTAATAATATTAACAAATCAATTCATTTGAAATTCGAAAAATATATTCATAATTAATATGAAACATTTTTTTAATTTTAACAAAAGTTATCGATGAAACTAAAAATTAATAAGAAATTAAAATCAATTTATTTAAATAAATCCATGATTTTCTATAATAATCGAAATTTATCATTATTCAAAATCTAATATTTTTATTTTTCAAAATCATTTTTTAATTTTCCGATTAAAAAAAATCCCCAAAATTCACTCCTTCTTTCGTTCGTCGTTTTCCCTCCAACCCCACGTTTATTTTATCCCTCCCCCCACTTGACAGTGACAGGTGAGCTGTGACAAAGACCATACCCTTCGTCAATTTTTTTTTTAATTTTTACTTGTTTGAAATTAGAAAAAATAATGTATGCAACTTTTAAAATATAGTCTTTTGACAATAATGCTAAAAAAAATCAAATATATAAATAATTTTTTTTAAAGACCAAAATATATTTAATTTTTTTAGCATTATTTTGGCATTTAAAAAAATAATAATTAGGGCAAAATCAGAAATTTGAAGAATGAGTGAAGATGATTTTGGGAAAAAAAAAAAATAAGTTTTAGCATTTGGCCAAATGCTGAAAGTTCAAAGCTAGTCCATACTAGTATTGAGCTTTCAGTCTTCCAAATACTGACTTTCACTTGAAAGTTACTTAAAAATGATTGTCAAACAGTTTAGCATTTTCCCAATGGGCTTTGGAGGTTGAAAGCCCATTGGGAATACTAAACCAAACGCACCCTAAAGCATTAAGCTGCGTGATTTAGCAGTTTTATATTATTACTTGCAAAGTAATCTATCTCATAGTCTTGATTGAATTGACTAGAATTGTTGGCCCAAACCAAATACATTGGTACTTGTACATCATTTTTGGGACTCTTAACTCTGAGTTGCTTCTCTATATAAGCTTGTCTCTGGTCACATGGCTGGTTGCCAATATGTGCTTATTGGTGTTTGTTTTAGCATTATCTAACTTGCTTGCACAAGGTTCCAACCTATTTCGGGAGATTGTTCACCCAAACGGATGCCATTTTTTGAAGTTCAGTTTGATTTTTGAAGCCGCAGTCATACTTTGTTTGTGTATCACTTTTATTGCATGTTATTTGTAATAATGCTTCTGATTTATGGGAAAAGAGAGTACTATCATATACATGTTCTGTATTTGGTGAACATTGCCTTGTTGCCACGTTACGTACACGAGCATTTTAATTTCATTTGATGGTTTCGTTTGGGCCGAATTGGTTTTTCCTAATCTAGAAAGTGTCTAAGAGTTTTCCATAGATAAATTCCTATGACACGTGCAAGAGCAACCTATGTAGCACCGACATGCGACACGACACGACATATTGACACGTCATTTCTAAAAAATAGAGAATTCCCACACGTTACAACACGTTGTATATTAAATAAATATTTTTATTTTTAATTATTTAATTCAAATTCATAAATAAATAAATAATTAAAAAAGAGTCTATAATAAATTTATACTAATAATATTAACAAATCAATTCATTTGAAATTCGAAAAATATATTCATAATTAATATGAAACATTTTTTTAATTTTAACAAAAGTTATCGATGAAACTAAAAATTAATAAGAAATTAAAATCAATTTATTTAAATAAATCCATGATTTTCTATAATAATCGAAATTTATCATTATTCAAAATCTAATATTTTTATTTTTCAAAATCATTTTTTAATTTTCCGATTAAAAAAAATCCCCAAAATTCACTCCTTCTTTCGTTCGTCGTTTTCCCTCCAACCCCACGTTTATTTTATCCCTCCCCCCACTTGACAGTGACAGGTGAGCTGTGACAAAGACCATACCCTTCGTCAATTTTTTTTTTAATTTTTACTTGTTTGAAATTAGAAAAAATAATGTATGCAACTTTTAAAATATAGTCTTTTGACAATAATGCTAAAAAAAATCAAATATATAAATAATTTTTTTTAAAGACCAAAATATATTTAATTTTTTTAGCATTATTTTGGCATTTAAAAAAATAATAATTAGGGCAAAATCAGAAATTTGAAGAATGAGTGAAGATGATTTTGGGAAAAAAAAAAAATAAGTTTTAGCATTTGGCCAAATGCTGAAAGTTCAAAGCTAGTCCATACTAGTATTGAGCTTTCAGTCTTCCAAATACTGACTTTCACTTGAAAGTTACTTAAAAATGATTGTCAAACAGTTTAGCATTTTCCCAATGGGCTTTGGAGGTTGAAAGCCCATTGGGAATACTAAACCAAACGCACCCTAAAGCATTAAGCTGCGTGATTTAGCAGTTTTATATTATTACTTGCAAAGTAATCTATCTCATAGTCTTGATTGAATTGACTAGAATTGTTGGCCCAAACCAAATACATTGGTACTTGTACATCATTTTTGGGACTCTTAACTCTGAGTTGCTTCTCTATATAAGCTTGTCTCTGGTCACATGGCTGGTTGCCAATATGTGCTTATTGGTGTTTGTTTTAGCATTATCTAACTTGCTTGCACAAGGTTCCAACCTATTTCGGGAGATTGTTCACCCAAACGGATGCCATTTTTTGAAGTTCAGTTTGATTTTTGAAGCCGCAGTCATACTTTGTTTGTGTATCACTTTTATTGCATGTTATTTGTAATAATGCTTCTGATTTATGGGAAAAGAGAGTACTATCATATACATGTTCTGTATTTGGTGAACATTGCCTTGTTGCCACGTTACGTACACGAGCATTTTAATTTCATTTGATGGTTTCGTTTGGGCCGAATTGGTTTTTCCTAATCTAGAAAGTGTCTAAGAGTTTTCCATAGATAAATTCCTATGACACGTGCAAGAGCAACCTATGTAGCACCGACATGCGACACGACACGACATATTGACACGTCATTTCTAAAAAATAGAGAATTCCCACACGTTACAACACGTTGTATATTAAATAAATATTTTTATTTTTAATTATTTAATTCAAATTCATAAATAAATAAATAATTAAAAAAGAGTCTATAATAAATTTATACTAATAATATTAACAAATCAATTCATTTGAAATTCGAAAAATATATTCATAATTAATATGAAACATTTTTTTAATTTTAACAAAAGTTATCGATGAAACTAAAAATTAATAAGAAATTAAAATCAATTTATTTAAATAAATCCATGATTTTCTATAATAATCGAAATTTATCATTATTCAAAATCTAATATTTTTATTTTTCAAAATCATTTTTTAATTTTCCGATTAAAAAAAATCCCCAAAATTCACTCCTTCTTTCGTTCGTCGTTTTCCCTCCAACCCCACGTTTATTTTATCCCTCCCCCCACTTGACAGTGACAGGTGAGCTGTGACAAAGACCATACCCTTCGTCAATTTTTTTTTTAATTTTTACTTGTTTGAAATTAGAAAAAATAATGTATGCAACTTTTAAAATATAGTCTTTTGACAATAATGCTAAAAAAAATCAAATATATAAATAATTTTTTTTAAAGACCAAAATATATTTAATTTTTTTAGCATTATTTTGGCATTTAAAAAAATAATAATTAGGGCAAAATCAGAAATTTGAAGAATGAGTGAAGATGATTTTGGGAAAAAAAAAAAATAAGTTTTAGCATTTGGCCAAATGCTGAAAGTTCAAAGCTAGTCCATACTAGTATTGAGCTTTCAGTCTTCCAAATACTGACTTTCACTTGAAAGTTACTTAAAAATGATTGTCAAACAGTTTAGCATTTTCCCAATGGGCTTTGGAGGTTGAAAGCCCATTGGGAATACTAAACCAAACGCACCCTAAAGCATTAAGCTGCGTGATTTAGCAGTTTTATATTATTACTTGCAAAGTAATCTATCTCATAGTCTTGATTGAATTGACTAGAATTGTTGGCCCAAACCAAATACATTGGTACTTGTACATCATTTTTGGGACTCTTAACTCTGAGTTGCTTCTCTATATAAGCTTGTCTCTGGTCACATGGCTGGTTGCCAATATGTGCTTATTGGTGTTTGTTTTAGCATTATCTAACTTGCTTGCACAAGGTTCCAACCTATTTCGGGAGATTGTTCACCCAAACGGATGCCATTTTTTGAAGTTCAGTTTGATTTTTGAAGCCGCAGTCATACTTTGTTTGTGTATCACTTTTATTGCATGTTATTTGTAATAATGCTTCTGATTTATGGGAAAAGAGAGTACTATCATATACATGTTCTGTATTTGGTGAACATTGCCTTGTTGCCACGTTACGTACACGAGCATTTTAATTTCATTTGATGGTTTCGTTTGGGCCGAATTGGTTTTTCCTAATCTAGAAAGTGTCTAAGAGTTTTCCATAGATAAATTCCTATGACACGTGCAAGAGCAACCTATGTAGCACCGACATGCGACACGACACGACATATTGACACGTCATTTCTAAAAAATAGAGAATTCCCACACGTTACAACACGTTGTATATTAAATAAATATTTTTATTTTTAATTATTTAATTCAAATTCATAAATAAATAAATAATTAAAAAAGAGTCTATAATAAATTTATACTAATAATATTAACAAATCAATTCATTTGAAATTCGAAAAATATATTCATAATTAATATGAAACATTTTTTTAATTTTAACAAAAGTTATCGATGAAACTAAAAATTAATAAGAAATTAAAATCAATTTATTTAAATAAATCCATGATTTTCTATAATAATCGAAATTTATCATTATTCAAAATCTAATATTTTTATTTTTCAAAATCATTTTTTAATTTTCCGATTAAAAAAAATCCCCAAAATTCACTCCTTCTTTCGTTCGTCGTTTTCCCTCCAACCCCACGTTTATTTTATCCCTCCCCCCACTTGACAGTGACAGGTGAGCTGTGACAAAGACCATACCCTTCGTCAATTTTTTTTTTAATTTTTACTTGTTTGAAATTAGAAAAAATAATGTATGCAACTTTTAAAATATAGTCTTTTGACAATAATGCTAAAAAAAATCAAATATATAAATAATTTTTTTTAAAGACCAAAATATATTTAATTTTTTTAGCATTATTTTGGCATTTAAAAAAATAATAATTAGGGCAAAATCAGAAATTTGAAGAATGAGTGAAGATGATTTTGGGAAAAAAAAAAAATAAGTTTTAGCATTTGGCCAAATGCTGAAAGTTCAAAGCTAGTCCATACTAGTATTGAGCTTTCAGTCTTCCAAATACTGACTTTCACTTGAAAGTTACTTAAAAATGATTGTCAAACAGTTTAGCATTTTCCCAATGGGCTTTGGAGGTTGAAAGCCCATTGGGAATACTAAACCAAACGCACCCTAAAGCATTAAGCTGCGTGATTTAGCAGTTTTATATTATTACTTGCAAAGTAATCTATCTCATAGTCTTGATTGAATTGACTAGAATTGTTGGCCCAAACCAAATACATTGGTACTTGTACATCATTTTTGGGACTCTTAACTCTGAGTTGCTTCTCTATATAAGCTTGTCTCTGGTCACATGGCTGGTTGCCAATATGTGCTTATTGGTGTTTGTTTTAGCATTATCTAACTTGCTTGCACAAGGTTCCAACCTATTTCGGGAGATTGTTCACCCAAACGGATGCCATTTTTTGAAGTTCAGTTTGATTTTTGAAGCCGCAGTCATACTTTGTTTGTGTATCACTTTTATTGCATGTTATTTGTAATAATGCTTCTGATTTATGGGAAAAGAGAGTACTATCATATACATGTTCTGTATTTGGTGAACATTGCCTTGTTGCCACGTTACGTACACGAGCATTTTAATTTCATTTGATGGTTTCGTTTGGGCCGAATTGGTTTTTCCTAATCTAGAAAGTGTCTAAGAGTTTTCCATAGATAAATTCCTATGACACGTGCAAGAGCAACCTATGTAGCACCGACATGCGACACGACACGACATATTGACACGTCATTTCTAAAAAATAGAGAATTCCCACACGTTACAACACGTTGTATATTAAATAAATATTTTTATTTTTAATTATTTAATTCAAATTCATAAATAAATAAATAATTAAAAAAGAGTCTATAATAAATTTATACTAATAATATTAACAAATCAATTCATTTGAAATTCGAAAAATATATTCATAATTAATATGAAACATTTTTTTAATTTTAACAAAAGTTATCGATGAAACTAAAAATTAATAAGAAATTAAAATCAATTTATTTAAATAAATCCATGATTTTCTATAATAATCGAAATTTATCATTATTCAAAATCTAATATTTTTATTTTTCAAAATCATTTTTTAATTTTCCGATTAAAAAAAATCCCCAAAATTCACTCCTTCTTTCGTTCGTCGTTTTCCCTCCAACCCCACGTTTATTTTATCCCTCCCCCCACTTGACAGTGACAGGTGAGCTGTGACAAAGACCATACCCTTCGTCAATTTTTTTTTTAATTTTTACTTGTTTGAAATTAGAAAAAATAATGTATGCAACTTTTAAAATATAGTCTTTTGACAATAATGCTAAAAAAAATCAAATATATAAATAATTTTTTTTAAAGACCAAAATATATTTAATTTTTTTAGCATTATTTTGGCATTTAAAAAAATAATAATTAGGGCAAAATCAGAAATTTGAAGAATGAGTGAAGATGATTTTGGG
This sequence comes from Eucalyptus rudis, assembly GCA_019915205.1. Classification (NCBI taxonomy): domain Eukaryota; kingdom Viridiplantae; phylum Streptophyta; class Magnoliopsida; order Myrtales; family Myrtaceae; genus Eucalyptus; species Eucalyptus rudis. The sequence continues at coordinate 36,496 of JAHMTN010000633.1, forward strand.
AAAAAAAAAAAATAAGTTTTAGCATTTGGCCAAATGCTGAAAGTTCAAAGCTAGTCCATACTAGTATTGAGCTTTCAGTCTTCCAAATACTGACTTTCACTTGAAAGTTACTTAAAAATGATTGTCAAACAGTTTAGCATTTTCCCAATGGGCTTTGGAGGTTGAAAGCCCATTGGGAATACTAAACCAAACGCACCCTAAAGCATTAAGCTGCGTGATTTAGCAGTTTTATATTATTACTTGCAAAGTAATCTATCTCATAGTCTTGATTGAATTGACTAGAATTGTTGGCCCAAACCAAATACATTGGTACTTGTACATCATTTTTGGGACTCTTAACTCTGAGTTGCTTCTCTATATAAGCTTGTCTCTGGTCACATGGCTGGTTGCCAATATGTGCTTATTGGTGTTTGTTTTAGCATTATCTAACTTGCTTGCACAAGGTTCCAACCTATTTCGGGAGATTGTTCACCCAAACGGATGCCATTTTTTGAAGTTCAGTTTGATTTTTGAAGCCGCAGTCATACTTTGTTTGTGTATCACTTTTATTGCATGTTATTTGTAATAATGCTTCTGATTTATGGGAAAAGAGAGTACTATCATATACATGTTCTGTATTTGGTGAACATTGCCTTGTTGCCACGTTACGTACACGAGCATTTTAATTTCATTTGATGGTTTCGTTTGGGCCGAATTGGT
>JAHMTN010000634.1:0-27080 GCA_019915205.1 Eucalyptus rudis
GCTCCTGGATCAAGTCAGTTGCACGCCGTGCTCATCTCGTCGTGAACTGATTTCACATGCTCCAGATTTACCTAACATGTATTTTTGGGCTAGAAGGGCTATAAATGAACAACTTTATATCGGTTTGAAATGCTCAAATCAATTTTTATTTTGATCAGAGAGTACTTGTCATGCCCCGATTCTCAGGCACGCACTCATCCCTCACTTTGGTTGATTAGTAGCAATGTCCTAGGATGTATCGCCGACCCTTTCATTTGAATATGCATGCAGAAGCAAATCAAATAATCTCTAGACAACAAAACAATGAGATAGAAAAGTATGATTATATTTTTCACAACTAAAAAACTACAACCACACTTTTATACAAGCAAATCTCATAGTATATATTACAATACTATTAACAAGCCAGATTTATTACACATTAGATCCCAACTTAGAGTTTGCAAAATAGGATGGAGATTTCAATCCTCATTTGGGTCATACTCCGGATCATCCTCGGGATCCTCCTCGGACTTCTCCTTAGGTTCCTTCTCAGGGTCATCCTCCTCAAGTTCTTCCTCCGGGTTCTCTTCTGGGTACACCTCTTTTTGCTTGATGTCTCATTCTTCAACACTCCCGCTAGAGTTTACTACTGATGGCTTGGGAGAGTTGGGGTCACTCTTGAGCTTAAAGTCTTTGGCATCGATCACCGCTCCGTCCTTGGATCCACAATTCCTTCTCCGAATGCTATCTCTAAAACAAATGGAGGCACATCACCCTCAGATACAAGACCCTCTCTTCGCCCATCATGGTAGTGACCTTACCACAATCAATACTCGTGGGGCCTCAAAATGTATTTACCCACATCAACCCAGATGGTTGATTTTATCAGAACGTACTCTAGACCTTCTAGGTGGGGGTGTATCGGGAAGTGGTACCCTATCTTAGTGATCTCTTTGGGTATACCAAAATGCATGGGAGGACGAGGAAGTAAAGGTGCTGCTATCTAGGGATCTGAAATGTTGTCCCACAATCGGGATGAGCCTACATCTCAACAAGTTCTACCTCCTAAAACTCGATTAGGAAGTCAATACACCTTAAGGCTGCCTAAACATAACATAAGTCAAATGACTTACTTTGGCCTTAGTTCCATTCTTGCAAGTTAGTTCATTTCATAAATACTAATAGACATAACACCCAATCAAATCAGATCGAATCAACGAATCACGTGCATTCTCCAAGATGACGACATTGGTCTTCGAGTCACGTAATACAACGTTCCTTTTTCACCACTTCCACTTTATATAGTCCATCAAAATATTATTGCGCTATAGACCCACACTCGGTCATTTTCCAATTAATTTTTGAAATTGAATAATTTAGGAATAAAATCCTAAAATCATAATTAATTCAATTCAGCACAAATCAACGCTCAAATAAATAAACGGACTGCATCACAATAATCAACATAAAATTTCGGTCATCGGCTATCCTAGCCTAATTTCCGGAAAATAATTAATTAATTCCAAAATTATTAAATAAATGCGATAAACCCAATTTAGGCCCGTAATGCCTAATTGGATGCCAAAACGGATCCGGAAAATTTCTGAGATTCGTTCAAGAAATACTATGACCTATATCCTTGCTATACAAATCATTTGCCTAACATGCATTGATAAGTCTCTAATTTAATTACTCTAATATAATCTATCTACCTAATTGCACTTAATTAAATCTAATCAACCCCTAAGCATCATTAGTATACTAAGCAAGGTTTAGTGAGCAAAACTCATTTGATTAACGAGCGGGTCAGACCAAACTGACGAAAACATCGTGGGAGACGATCCTTCTCAAAGTGGGCCTAGGTTTTTGAGGCCTGGAACGTCTCCAAAACGGGCCTAGATGGTGGCTAGAAACCCACAAATTCCCTCTCTGTTTTGAGTTGCAAAATATAAGAAGCAAAGTTGAAATGGATGGCAAAGCTCGAGGAAGGGCATCGGGGGTGGTTTTGATCCAAATAGGAACTCAACGAACGTCTAACGGGCTTCCACAGTCCCTCACAGCTACTAGACAGCAAGCTGGACGGTAGAACAAGGCTGTAGGGGAGCCAAGGTCGCATGGTGGGGGCGGGGCAACGACGGCTTAGAGCGGTGGCACGTGCGGGGCGAACGATGGCGTGAGGTGGTGGTCCAAGCGGTCTGGCAGCTTACTGTTGGTCTTCCTTGGCTGTTGGTCGAAAATGGAGAGGGGATGGAGAGGAATGGTGCCTATTGCTTAGTAAGGAAGAGAGGGGGGGGGGGGGGGGGGGAGACAAGGGCTTCATCGCTTGTTTATCTTCCATTCAATGGTCTCCTTTGACTCAACCAAGGCCAAGTATAGTCCCTTGGCTGGCCATGAGCCACCAACGCCTCATCTTTAGACTCTTGAAGTGGTCCAAAAGGCTAGGTAATGGGGGGCATACGAATTTGCAACAATTCTCTCTCAATTGGACTTGGTTTTCCCTTCAATTCAATCCCATTTTGCCCTTACAAATTAAATTGACACTTCAATACTCCAATTGATATTTTTCCTCACCTAGGGATCCATCTTGCATCCTAATTTCTCGACAAAAAATGATCCCGGCCTTTTTCTGAATAAAAACAGTCTTAGGACGAATTTTTCCCAAAAAGTCTGGAGTTGCAGAAAAATCTTCTGAGATTGAGTTGACATTCCTAGAATTTATTGTGACATGACAGAATCTTCAATTTATGAAATTGGACTCAAATTCGCGGTTAATTTCACTTAAGCGCATTTTTAGCATGACCTAAGCTATTGGGTAGCTTTTGAAAATTTTTAGTGCAAATGACCCGTGGTCAATTTTTTTCGAGCCACCATAAACCCACTCGACACATTGACAACTTTCGGTTGTCGTGAAAATCTTGATGATTCAAATACGGACACATGATACCAAAACGATAGAAGAATCAATCTATGGTCAATCAACGAGAATTTTCTAATTTAGTGGTGTCACCCACTCTCAAACAGACCTATTTCTAATCTCAAATCATTTTTTAATTGTGCCGTAATGGCCTCTAAATATGAATACGGTTGAGAAGTTGATTCCTAGTCGAATTCTCAAGTCTATTGCATTAAAATTCCTTAATGGCTTCCTTGAATAGTTTAGTTATCTTGAGAGTAATTAGCTCGGAGAACAGCCCTATAAGCGCGTCGATGAAATCCCCGATTTATTTAATAGAAAGCAGAAGTGAAAAGCTGTGATGTCATAGTACTATAGTCTACTCCTTTCAAGAGATTTAAGCAAAGGGCAAACTTGATATGAACCTAAGAGGAACTTTGTAGAGTCAACCAAGTCAGCATTGGCCTTGTCATATAAGACAGTCAGCATCCATGTTAGCGATTTCTACCCTAAATTGGCTGGGTGAACCAAATTGATACCAATGTGAAAAAGGTTTAGAACTAAATCGGTCCAATTGAAAGGCTTATGATTGAATTAATAGCAATACAATAGGTTTATGACTTTTTTGGTACTTTTCCCGAGACAATGGGCATGCATTGCCTTCGAGCAAATTGATTATGGTAAAAATTAAATGAATTAGATGGAAGTATCAATGCCTATATCACAAAGTGGAAATTGTCCCGGGTTGTTGAGCCGGACTTGCCCCTATATGGGATGCCCCTTATAACGAATGCGGGTCGCAGTAGATTATAGGTCAATGCTCATTCGGGAATGTTGTCGACGTATTGACGAAGCCACGTTCCAAGGTGGGAAGGTGATGCCTAGCATTAATGTCAGTATATAGCTGAACAGCGAGTAGGCTATGCCCTTGTGTGGCAGTGAATAATAATTGGAATGCATGCTGAATGATTTGATGTATTGGATTATGGGGCGGAATTGTATGGCACGATATGGGACGTGTTATAACAATCTAGTCTTATAATCAGGACTACAATGGTTGTTGGTTAGGTGAAAATATTTGTGTTCTAGTTGTTTAAGTTCGTATTACCGCACATGAGGCGAGGTAAGTCTTCTGTGTGGTGTGGCTAGGTTATCCTAAGATGTATTTTCTTTCTAATGGGGATTTAGGGGGTGAACTTGTTGAGACAATGTCTCACCCCGGTTGTGGGCTTACATTTTCAGGTCCCTAGTGGACAGAGCGACCAGATCATTTTGGTTGGCCTTGAGGAGTTGCAGAGGTGAAGTCATGAGGATTGGAAAACGTGTCCAACTTGTAGGTCGTAGACTTTTTATGAGCCGGTCTTTCGTAGAATTTTGGCCGTAGACCTCTGTTTGTAACTCTGTTGATTTATGAAAGTGTTATGTTGTTGAATTGCTTCCTGCTTTTCTATCATGTGTTTTATTGTCACGGGTTTTATAATATGCTTTCGCATGTGCGTTTAAGAAATGAATGGGTCGGCGACTTGACCTGGGAACGTCGCATTTAAATGACCATGATGGGATGTTGGCGCCCTCGGGGTTCGGGGCGTGACAGGAAGATATTGCCTTGGTGTGAGAATTTTCCAATGCCTTTCCTAAGGAGTTGCTTGGATTGCCTTAGTAAAGGAGATTGAATCCGTGATTGAGTTAGCCCCTCGCCCCTGAGATCGAATCCGTATGGTGCTATCACAGTTAAAGGAGCTAAAGTTGCAAATTTAGGAGTTGTTGGTCAAAGGATTTATTCATTCTAGTGCATCGCCTTGGGGAGCGCTAGTTTTGTTTGTAAGGAAGCAAGATGGTTTGTTGCATCTTTGCATCGACTATCGGCAACTTAATCAAGTAACGATTAAAAACAAGTGTCCTTTGCCAATGATTGATGACTTATTTAATCAGTTACAGGGAGCTTCAGTATTTTCCAAGTTTGACTTGAGGACAAGTTACCATCAACTGAGGATTAAGGAGTATATACCGAAGATGGCTTTTCGTACATGTTACAATCATTATGAGTTCATCGTAATGCCATTTGGTCTTAATGCCCCAGCTACTTTCATGGATCTGATGAACTGAGTGTTCAATGAATACCTAGACCAATTCATGATCGTGTTCATCAACAACATCTTGGTGTACTTGAAGATTCCTGAGGAGCATGAGTTGTCACGCCCCGAACCCCGAGCGCGCGCACATCCCACTGCGGTCGATCAAAAATGCGACATCCCAGGATATGTCGCCGACCCAATCATATCTTTACGCACATGCGGAAGCGTATTATAAAACCCCTGACAATAGAATACGGGATAGAAAAGCAGGAAACAATTTCACAACCGATCACTTACATAAACCAACGAAGTTACATACGAAGGCCTACAGCCAAAAGTCTACAAAAGACCGGCTCTTAAAAAGGAATTGTCCTACGACCTACAAGTCGGACACGACCTCCAATCTTATGCCTTCACCTCGGCAACTCCTCAAGGCCAACCAAAGCTATCTGGCCACTCCGTCCATCAGGGACCTGAAATTTTAATCCCACAACCGGGATGAGACGATGTCTCAGCAAGTTCAACCCCCTAAACCCCTATTAGAAAGAAAATACGCCCCGGGTGGCCTAGCCACATCACACAGAGGACTTACCTCGCCTCAGCCTTCATCTGCAGGTTAGCACAATTTATATAATTCAACCCCGTACAATTATGATAACCAAACAACCATGGCTCAATCACATTATCAAACAATTCAACCACTTGGATCGTCTCAGCGATCAATCGACTCGGCCGATTACATGTCATTCTAGCAAATCAATCATTGCTCTCAACTACGGCCCTACTCGGCAAATTTAAACCAGTGGCATCACGGCCCCACTCGGCGCGACCTTTAACAGGTGGCAATTCACGGCCCCACTGGGCACGACCTCTTGTAGGTGGTTTTCACGGCCTCATCGGGCACGACCTTTCCAAGGTGGTTTATCACGGCCTCTCTGGGCACGACCTCTTAGAGGTGGTTTATCACGGCCTCTCTGGGCACGACCTTTCACAGGTGGTTTATCACGGCCTCTCTGGGCACGACCTTTCACAGGTGGTTTATCACGGCCTCTCTGGGCACGACCTCTAATAGGTGGTATTTCACGGCCTCATCGGGCACGACCTTTCCAAGGTGGTTTATCACGGCCTCTCTGGGCACGACCTCTAATAGGTGGTATTTCACAGCCAATCTCCCATCACTTTCTACACTTAGGATTTCATAAAGAATCCCTATAAATCACAATCACACTCAATTCATCACAACCAATCATCAATTTCAAATTCTAAATGCACAGCAACGATCGGCACGAAATTCTGAGCAACGAAGGTCCCAATGAAAATTTTCGGAATTTAATAAATAATTAAATTTATTCCGAAAATAATTAAATAATAATATCCATAGTTTTCGAAATCCACACTCAATTTATAATATCCAATCATCAATTTCAAAATCCGAATGTACCGTAGCGACCGGCACGAAATTCTGAGGATTTAGGGTCCCGACCAAAATTTTCGGAATTTAATAAATAATTAAATTTATTCCGAAAATAATTAAATAATAATATTTTAATAATTTCGAATAGTAATATATTATTAAATTATTTAATGATTTCGGGATATTTAAATAAATCAAAAGTAAATTCCTTTATGTCACATCAATGTTTATATTAATATAAACACCCACTTAACTTTAAATTAAACACAATTTAAGCTAATTAAACACATTAATATAATCCATACTTAAATAAATCAAACTAACCACCTAATCACACTTAACATAGACTAAGCACACCTAAAGCATAATTAACCCTCTAAGCGAGGTTTAGTGAGCTAAACTCACCGGATTAGCGAGCCGAGCGAACCAAAACGACGGGGACGCCGAGGAGAACAACTTTCCTCAAAGCGGGCCAAGCATCCGAGCTCGGGAAGGCGGCCAAAACGGGCCAAACGTCCGCTGCATACCCATTTTTCTGGGTTGCTGTCCATGGCGGTTTGAGGCCGAGAATGGGCGGATCCGGCGCCGGTTGAGGCGGCCAAGGGCGGCGGAGGCAAGGCGAAGCTCCGGCGGGCTAAGGCGGAGGTCGACGGCGGCGGAGGGAGCTCCGGCGAAGGCCCGAGCTGCTGGAATGCGGGCTGGTGCGGGCGAGGGCGACGGCGAACGAGGGAAGAGCAGCGGCGCGCGCGGGCGGCGAGGGACGGACGCACGGCGGCGGCGGCGACGACGGCGTGCGAGCGGGTGGCCGGCCATGGCTGCTCCTTCTTCTTCTCTGCAAATTTTTCTGGTTCTTCGCACAAAGAGAAATGGAGGAGAAAGGCAACGGGAGAGAGGAAGAAGAGAGAGAGGAGAGAGAAGGAGTGGGGGGGCCAATTTCTTTTCTTTTTCTCTTTCTTTAATCCACAAAAATGGCCCACCACCATGACATCATCCATGATGTCATACTCCACTCACTCAAAACTCCCACAACATTATTCCAATGGGTTCACTTCCATTTTCCGCCGGGGTCCAATTTTTGTGCGTCCCATTTCTCCAATTCTCATCAATTCTCTTCCAATTGAATCAAATTGAAGTCCGTAAAATAAATTCAATGTCACCACACTTCAATTCACATCTTCACTTGTCTATAAAATCAACTTGAGTCCCAAAAGCACGACCAAAAACGGCCTACTAATTTCTCGAGCCAAATTAGCAATTTCTTGATTATTTTGCTGAAAAGCTCGGCTTGCATGAAAAATCTTCCAAAGATGATTCAATGACCTTGAAATGATTTGTGACACACCCAGACTTCCGATTTCTGAATTCGATCTCAATTCCACGGTTAATTTCACTTTGGCACGATACTAGCGCGGCCCAACCTACCGGGTAGCCTTTAGAAATTTTCATGCATTTAACATGTGGTTGATCATCTCAAGCCACAATGTACATCTTTGAAACATTGGCGACTTTCGGTTGTCGGGGTAATCTCAAGGTTTCAAATACGAACACAGGGTACCCAATCGACAGAGAAGTCGGTCTAGTGTCGATCGACAAGTATTATGCGATCCGGTGGAATCACCCACACCTGATCACATGCCTCTGTCGAGTCGACCTATCTCCGGTCTCTAATCGACTTTTATTTGTGTCGTAATGACCCTTGCAGATTAGCTCGATCGAAAGGTCGCTTCCTGGCCAAATTCTCGAGTCTGATGCATTAGAAACTCTTAACAGCTTCACCCGATAAACTAGTTTCCACATGAGTGGCCGACTCAAGGAAAAGAACTATATACGTGCCAACGAAATGCCCGTCTCAATTTATTGAAAATAGAATCGGAAAATCGGGATGTCACATGAGTAGCACTTAAGGATGGTGTTCCTAATCCTACGTGAACACGAGCTATACACCAAGTTCAGTAAGTACGAGTTTTGGTTGACTCATGCAACATTCCTGGGTCACGTAATTTCAGGTGAAGGGATTTTCCTGGACTTGACTGAGGCGATTATGAACTAACCAAGACCAACGATAGTGACTAAGGTTCAAAGTTTCTTGGGATTGGTAGGCTATTATAGACGGTTCATGGAAAGATTCTGTGTGATAGCCATGCCTCTAACACAATTGCTGAAGAAGGAAGAAAAATTTGAATGGATGGATAAATGCGAGCGTAGTTTTCAAGAGCTTAAGCATAAGCTAATACCGCACTCGGGTTGACAATTTTGTCTAGTCTTGGAGTATATGAGATTTATAGTGATGCATTATACAATGGACTACGCTGCGTTTTGATGTAATATGGAAGAGTGGTTGCATACGCATCCCATCAACTGAGGTTTCACGAATTAAATTATCCAACATATGATTTGGAACTCGTAGCGATTATATTTGTCCTGAAGATTTGAAGACATTACTTGTGTGGAAAGCAGTTCCAAATTTTTACAGACCATCAAAACTTGAAGTACTTGTTCTCTTATAAGGAGCTGAACATGAGGCAGCGTCATTGGATGGAGCTCCTTAAGGACTATAATTGTGGCATCTTGTATCATCTTGGAAAAGCCAACAAGGTCACGAATGCGCTAAGTCGAAAGTCGTCGATTGCACGGATGATGGTTCAGGAGTGGATTATGCTTGAAGGAGTTCAAGATTCAAATTTCAAATTTGAGGCATGCTACCTTTCAAGTCTCATGGCTACCCTCAGAATTGAATCGGAAGTGCAGGTGAAGGTTAAGATATTGTAGTCGACAGACCCTGAAATCCAAAAAGTTCTACAAAAGGATACGGAAAAAAGGAAAACTGATTTTCAAGTCACTGAGGACGGAATACTGAAGTTTTGTGGACGATTATGTGTGCCCAACGGTGTGGAGCTTAAGGGGGAAATTTTGTTAGAAGCCCATCGTAGTAGTTATAGCATTTATCTGGACAGCATAAAGATGTATCAAAATCTACGTTAGTACTATTGGTGGAATGGTATGAGGATAGATATCATTGAGCATGTTGCCAAGTGTTTGATGTGTCAACAAGTGAAGGCACAACATTGCAAACTTGGTGGACTTTGGCAACCCCTGGAGATTCTTGAGTGGAAATGAGAACATATTACAAGGGATTTTGTGATGGGATTGCTAAGAGTCAGCGAGGTAACAATTCCATTTGGGTCTTAGTCAACAAGTTGACAAAGTTTGCTCACTTCATCGCCGTACGGAAGGACTTTGCATTAGATAGATTTGCTAAATTATATGTGCAACCGATAGTTCGTCTTCATGGAGTGCTAGTGATGATCACGTTAGGTCAAAACCCAAAGTTTACAGCAGTTTTTTGGAAAATTTTACAAACTGTCTTGGGAACAAAACTGCAGTACAACACAACCTATTATCTGCAGGCGGATGGTCAGTCTAAAAGGACTATTTAGACACTAGAGAATATGTTGTGAGCTTGCATGTTGGATTTCAAAAGAAGTTGGGAAGAACAACTTCATCTGATTAAATTCACCTACTATAATAGCTATTAGCAGAGCATCAAGATGACACCATTTGAAGTGTTATATGGCAGGACCTGTAGAACTCCTATCTGCTCGGACAAAGTTGGAGAGCACAAGATTACGGGCTCTGAGTTGGTTTGGCAGTCGATGAATGCCGTCAAGGTCATTCGAGAAAGGCTTAAGACTGCCTAAAGCTGCCAAAAGAGCTATGTAGATAAACAACATATGCCTTTGGTGTTTCAAGTAGGTGAACACGTATTCTTCAAAGTGTCACCAATGAGAAGTACTTCGCGTTTTGGCAAGAAATGAAAGGTAAGTTTGAGGTACATTGGCCCCTTTGAGATTTTTGGGGCGGATTAGGACTTTGGCATACCGTCTCACATTGTCACCGAAACTTGTTCAAGTGCATGACATCTTCCATGTGTCGATGCTGAGAAAGTAAGAATTTGATTCGACACACGTGTGGAATTTCAAAGAAATAGACGTGGATGAGAGGGTGTCGTACGTGGAGAGACTGGTTTGAATAGTGAATCAAAAGAAGCAAGTGCTACGCAATAGGACAATTCCATTGGTTAAAGTGGTCTGGCAACACCACGGAACAGAGGTAGCCACATGGGAAAGCGAAGAGTCGATGAGGCATCAATACCCCACCTTTTTGTTAAAGAGTTATAATGGTTCAAATTTCGATGAAGAAATTTTTGTAAGAGGGGAAGAGTTGTGATATCCCAAAATTTGGTCATTTTTCAAAATATACGAAATTGTTATTTTGTTGATGCACTTCTAGTTACTTTACTCTGAACTGATCACTTATGAGTTAACTAATATATTAGGTGAGGCTATAAAAGGTTAAAATGCGAAAGACAAAAGAATTTGATCAAAAATCGACCGTTTGACCATAAGGATTGACAATGGTTAATACTACACTATTATAAGTCAATTAGCAAATGGATATAAATCGATTCGATGGAAGTACGTAGTCGACTTACAGGTGATTTCGCACGATTATGATATTCGCGTTGAATGACGATAAACCGATTTTCTATTGATATTATATTCATGATACGTAATTAAACCATCGCGATTATATGACAACCGAGGGTCATCCATGATTTGAAGATTCACAAATGTGGATCGAAAATGATCGATCACAGGTCAAACGCACGAGAACCTCTAAAAGCCACCCAATAGATTAGGTCATACTAAAGTCACGTTCAATCGATTTTTAACCATAAAATTTAATTCAATTTCAGATATCGAACTATTAAGGGTTTCAAGATTTAATTATTGGACATCATCTCATCATTCGTCGAATTATTGACAAGTCCAAATTTTTCGGAAAATGAATTATCCGACGAAAATTGGAGACTGGAAATAGGAAAAATTCGGATCCAATGCAAGATGGTGATTTTAAGGCCAAGATTTTGAGTTTTTAAAGGAAAATAGAAATAAAAAGATAAAAGGAGACAAAATATTTAGTATAGAGGATTTTGTGGGGAGTTGGTGTGTTGGAATGAGTGAATTTTGGGAAAAATCTTTGTATTCTTTTTGTTTTTGTTTTTATTTTTCTCTCCCGCTCTCCTCTTCTCTCACATCCATCCCTCCCTTCCCCTTTTTTGCCAAGACCCACCTATCCCCGCCTCTCTCTCTCTCTCTCTCTCTCTCTCTCTCTCTCCTTCCTCACACCACCTTCTGCCACCCCCTTTTTCCTCTTTATTTTATTTTTCTTCTTTCTTTCTTCTCCTTCTTCCCCCTCCCCCCCCCCCATTTTCCTTCCCCCTGTTGCAGACCACCTGACCTTATCTCTCCTTCTTCTCCTCCCCATTTTCTTCCCCCACGCCTCTCATTCTGACCAAAGCACCCAGCCCCACATCTCCCCCTCTTTTGATTCCATTTTCATAATTTTCTTCTCAGTAATTTCTTTCCTTGCCAACCCTTTGGCCACCGTTCTTCGCCGTCATTGCTTGCCCCACCGCCATCGCATTCCACCGCCCGTCCGCGCTGCACTCGTTGCCACTTGCAACCATCAAACCGCAAGCCACCATCACTGTCGTCCTCACCTCGAGCTACCAGCACCACCACCATTCACCACCATACATCACCGCCATCTCCATCACCGCTCTCTACCGCCATCTCCAAGTTGCTGTCTCCACCATTGTTAGCTCGAGTCACCACCCACCACCAATCTAAACCGCCCTTGGAGACCATAAGCTTGAGGAGCCGCGGCCATCGCTGTCGAGTTCCCATTGAAGTCGCAAGCCTCATGTTTTTTCGTCGTTCCACCGCCGTTGTCGCAAGCTTGCGTCACTAGAAACCATGAGTTAATCTCCTAATTGTGGATTAGGACGTTAATTACTTTAGGGGGTAGATTAATTTAATATTAATGGCGGTTAGTATTAGTTAATTTTAATTTAGCCTTAATTGGGATTAAGGATGGTTTGGATTAAATTTCAGTGCAATTAGTTTAAGTAATTACGATTAGATTAATTAATCACGGTTAGATTAATTAATTTAGTTTAGCTTAATTAATTGTGATTTATTTAATTACTCGTAATTTATTTAATTAATCATTATTTATTTAATTAATCGTAATTATTTTAGTTAACATTCATTAATTTTAATTCATTATAGTTATGTTAATTAATCGGGTTTAGTTTAATTAATTGTAATTAGCCTACTTAATCGCGATTAGCGTAATTAATGATGGATTAGCCTTTAAGTATAATTTTATGCCCATTTTTTCTAAAATGGTTTGTGCATAATTCCAACTGTTTGCACGTGTGATGTTATGTTATTGATTGTCCAATTATAGATTTTATTTATTATAAAAAATGGGTTTATGTGCAAGAAAATAGAGAATTTTTAGGTGTCGAGTTTGAACGCCAAATTTTATATGCTAAATTAAACTATGGGGTTTTAAAATAAAAGTGTGCAAAGTTTGATGGGTTGATTTCAAATATGTTACCACGTACGAAGATTTTATTGGGATTGTTAAATGTGAAAAATTGCCAAAGTTAATTATTTCAAAATGAACTCTTTTATTCTTGGCTAATTAATGGCAATAAGAATCGGCTTGATTGTTGATATGCTTGAGTGGTCATTTAATTGAACCCGTCACCCAACGAGAGTTTGGGGGCGATGCCCGATTTTTATCGGATGCCCGGTGGGGGTCCGAATGCCAAGTCGCGGTTGAGGCTGGACTAATGCTCTTTTATGGAATGCTGTATAAATGGGAGTTTTAGATAATGCCATACCTGATTGGGAGGGATGATGTCTGGTCATGCCGGAAGACCGCCAACTTGTGTGTTGGTCGTGATCTGATGTGTCATAATAATCAAAACACATGTGAATGATTGCGATACATTGCGCTAAAAAATGGGATAAAACTGTTAGGCATAGTATGTGACATGTCAAAATGGGTTTTACCTTATAATCGAGACGCGTGTGAATGCTTGGTGCATGAGAGTTATGTGTTATGATTATTGATAATGGCATGTGTAACATATTAATATGCAAGGGGTGTGCCAACGCGAGGTAAGATTGTATGCTGTTCCATGTTTAGGCTGCATTTAATACGAATTTGCATCCTAATCGAGATTTAGGTCATTAACTTGTTGAGATTTATATCTCCCCTGTTGTTGTTAAAGATTTTTAGGCCCATAGTATGGAGGACCATCGCGTGCGGTTTGGGGTCCCAATGGTGTCACTTTTGGTTAGCCTCGCGTTAGTGAAGTTAAGGCTAACTCTGACCCCCTTGCTGATTTTTGAGATGGTTGGTAGAGAGCTGCAATGTAAGTGCTTGTAAATATTAAGCTTCCTAGGTTAGCAAACAAATAAATAAAAGCAGTGTTTTGGAAATGTTTGTCTTGTGTGTACTATTGCCAAGTATTTGTTGGTTGATTGCATTTTATATAATTGTTTCCGCATGAGTTTAATCGAAAAATAAAAAGAATGGGTTGACGACGTATCCTAGGACATTGCAATTCAATTGCTGAAGGATGTTCACGGCTCGGGGTTCGGGGCGTGACATAGGGGATTTGATATAGAACAATATGCAAATGCCTTTTTGAAAACAATGGAGCGTCATAAGAGCGGGCTGTCCCACAAATCAAAGAGGATTGTATGATCTTCAAAATTACAAATGGGTTACAATATTTGATTCAAGCGTTTCCCTTAATTTGTTATTAGATTTCAGATATTCTGGTTTATCAATATCTTTTCCTTAATTTGTTATTAGATTTCAAATTTTCTAGTTTATCAATATCTTTTCAATTTTGTTATTAGTTATTAGATTTCAGTTATTTGGTTATTATCTAGATGGTGACCTACTTATAAATAGATGACTGAGATATTGTAATCCGCACTTCTTTATTAAAAAAAAAAAACACAATCTTTTGGAATTCTTTCCAAGCATCGCTTTCTCTACGTCAGTTGGTATCAGAGCAAGTTTCTCCTATGACGATGGCTAATAACGTTAATGACAATCTCCTTGTAGCTGAAGGCCATAGAAAACGAGCCTATTACACAGGATGAGTTCAACCAATTTGCGAAGCAAACCGAACGGAGGTTTCGAGAATTACTTGTCGCCATCCGGCTTTTGTCTACCAACCCCATACTTGGTAATCTTCTGGCTGAACATGCTCAGGTAGCTTGAGACCCAGAAGCAGCAATGGAACGTGAGGCAAATCCCCGACAGAGGTGACAAGCCTATGTTGAGGACTCTGAAGGAAAATAAGAGTTCCTGGATTGGCTTGTTCGTGGAGGCCACCAGAACAGGGGATATCAACAAAACCCCGAGCAATATCAACTTAAGGTTGACCTTCTGACCTTTAATGGCAATTTGATTATTGAAGACTTTTTGGATTGGCTTTGGGAAGTTGAGAAATTCTTCAATTTCATGGAGATTGAAGAGGATCGCCAAGTAAACTTGGTGGCATACCAATTGAAGGGTAGCGCCTCAGCGTGGTGGGAGCAAACACAATTGACCTGGCATCGACAAGGAAAAGCTCCCATCCGAACATGGAATCGGATGAAGGAAATGTTGAAGGTTGGGTTCCTCCCAACTGATTATGAACAATTATTATTTCAACAATTTCGAAATTGTAAGCAGCTAAGCCGCTGAGTCCAAGCTTACACAAAGGAGTTTCTTCAACTTTCCGCCCGTAACAACTTGGTTGAGTCGGAGGCACAACAGACCGCCAGGTACATTAATGGTTTTCGCCTTAATATTCAAGATTGTGTTTTACTACATCATTTGTTCTCCGTTGAGATGGCCCGAAAGGTTGAGATGCAATTAGAGAGAATTAGCCCCATTAATCGGGCTAACAATTATTCCGCTCGAGGATTATGTGGAAAGGGGAGACAACTAGATGTTTCAGAATCCTCCAACCAGCAAACCAACACTATGAACCGAACTTCGAGAAGTATTACTAGGGTGCGCAAGGAACCAGTCGTTGCAAACAACCGTAACACCAATCAGAATGCCCAGAACCCGTACGCTAAGCCACCACCAATCACATGCTACAAGTGTAACGAATTGTGACATCGTTTGAGTGATTGTCCACGACAGAAGATGGCCAATGTTGTCGAGCACGACGATGATATATACGAAAATGACTGGATTGATGAGGAAGAAGTGGAGGATGAGGAGGGCGAGCATGTCAATTGTGTTGTTAGGAGACTATTGCTCGCTCCACGAAGAGAAGACACATAGCGGAATAGTCTTTTTCGTGCCTGTTATATCGTCAACGGCAAAGTTTGCGATGTCATCATCGACAGCGGAAGTTGTGAGAACATAGTGTCCAAGACTTTAGTAGACCATCTACAACTAAAGACAGAGTTACATCCCTCCCCTTATACAATTGGATGGATTTGTAAAGTGGCCGAACTCAATGTGACATAGGTATGTCATTTACCTATTTCAATTGGAAAGTCCTATAAGGACACCATAATTTGTGATGTAGTGGAGATGGATGCATGCCATGTCCTACTAGGACGACCATGGCAATACAATATTGATATCACTCATAGGGCTTGAGAGAACACATATTCTTTTGTGTGGAAAAAGACAAAAGATTATTTTGAAACCGATGAGTAACACTCTCCAAGCCCCAAAGAAGCAAAGTGCATGGATTATGCTAAATGTCCGTAAACGTGATGGCATGTATATGATTTTTGTGGAGAAAGGCAATCAAGAGGCCATTGTTCCAATTCGGGCGGCTCTTCAACCCTTATTGAGGGCATTCAGTGATGTTATTCCGGAGGATCTACCTGTTGGATTACCACCCTTGAGGGATATCAAACATGAGATTGATTTTCTTCTAGAAGCAAGCCTCCTTAATTTGCCGCACTACTGGATGAATCCAAAGGAGAACTGGATTTTGCAAGACCAAGTAGGAGAACTTCTTTGAAAAGGCTTCTTGCGTGAAAGCATGAGCCCTTATGCAGTACCTGCACTCCTCACTCCGAAGAAAGACGGAAACATGTGTATGTGCGTTGATAGCTGAGCAATTAATCGAATTACTGTCAAGTATCAATTTCCAATCCCTCGCCTAGATGACATGCTCGACCGGCTTGCGGGATCAAAGGTCTTTTCAAAGATTGATCTACGTAGCGAATATCACCAAGTACGCATCCACCCTGGCAATGAATGGAAAACGGCCTTTAAAACAAGTGAAGGTTTGTACGAGTGGCTTGTCATGCTGTTTGGCCTCATGAACGCACCTAGCACCTTCATGCTTTAGATTACTCAAGTTCTATTAAAAAAAAAAAGGCAAATTTGTGGTGGTCTACTTTGATAACATTCCCATATATAGTCCAGATGACCATCAACATATGGAGCATCTAAGGAATGTCTTATTGGCCTTGCAGATGAACCAATTGTACATTGATTTGAAGAAATGTAGCTTCATGATTGATCAACTCTACTTCTTGGGGTATATTGTCGGAGCAAAAGGCTTTCAAGTTGATGCAGAAAAGGTAACTGCCATCTGCAACTGGTCGACTCCCTAGATCGTTGGGGAGGCGCGTAGCTTCCACGAGCTTGTGACATTCTACTGACGCTTTATTCGAAATTTCAGTTTTATCATGGCTCCGATCACCGAGTGCTTGAAGAAAGGAAAATTTCATTGGGGTGACGAAGCAGAAGCCAGCTTTGCTCTCATAAAGGAAAAACTTTCCACGGCACCAATACTGATGCTCCCGAATTTTGAAAATGTATTTGAACTAGACTGTGATGCTTCTAGTGTAGGAATCGGTGTTGTTTATTCCCAAGAAGATAAGCCTATTGCTTATTTTAGCAAGAAATTTAATGATGTTAGCAAGCGATAGTCTACTTTTGAGCAGGATTACTTTGCTGTAGTACGAGCTATCAAGCATTGGCAACCCTATCTTTATCAACATGAGTTTGTCCTTAACACTGACCATCAGGCACTCAAATATATTAAGAGCCAAAGACATCTAAATCGAATACATGGACGTTGGGTCTCCTTTTTGGAGCAATTCAATTTCATGCTTCAACACAAGGCAGGCCACTTGAACAAAGTTGCTAATGCACTTAGCCGTCATGCTGCAATACTCGTCACCATGCGCAATGACATTGTGGGCTTTGACCACCTCTGTGCTCTTTATGATGATGATGAAGATTTTTAGGAAATTTGGGAGAAATGTTTTGCGACAGGTTCTCACGGTGACATGATCGTTCATGACAAATTTTTATTCTTTGGCAACATGTTGTGCATTCCTCGAAGCTCTTTGCGGGAACAACTTATTCGAGAGCTGCATGGTGGCTCCCTTGGAGGACATTGTGGGTGAGATAAAATTGTTGCCCTAGTTGAGGAGCGGTATTTTTGGCCTCAATTGAAACTGGACATTGGACGATTTGTGAAAAAGTGCTACATTTGTCTGACTGCGAAAAGCCATTCTCAAAACACTAGACTTTACACCCCTCTACCTATTCCTTCTAGACCTTGGATAGACATTTTAGTGGATTTCGTGTTGGGGCTTCCCCAAACCCAATGAGATATGGATTCTGTTTTTGTGGTAGTGGACAAGTTTACAAAGATGGCACACTTTATCCCTTGCAAGAAGACTTCTAATGCTTCTCATGTAGCGAGTTTATTTTTTTGAGAAGTAGTTCTTTTGCATGGTGTTCCAAAAACTATCACCTCTGATCGTGATACCAAATTCCTTAGTCATTTTTGGAGGACCCTATGGCATTTATTTGGGATGGATTTGTAGTATAGCAGCTCCTTTCATCCTCAAACTGATGGTCAAACTAAAGTTGTCAATCGTACTATGGTGAATATTATTTGGTGTCTTTGTAGTGATATGCCAAAGCAATGGGACTGGTATCTTGCTCCTGCTGAGTTTGCTTTTAACAACATTGTCAACCGTTCCATGGGCAAGTCTCCGTTTGAGGTTATCTACTGACGAACGCCACAACATACACTAGATCTTGTGCCTTTGCCCAAAGTCCCAGGATATAGTATTGCGGTTGAAAACTTAGCAACAAAATTACAAGAGATATAAGAGGGTGTGAAGCAACAGCTAGAAGCTTCCACTACTGTTTACAAAGCTACTGCAGATAAACATTGTCGCCTCAAGGTATTTGCTAAGGGTGATGAAGTGATGGTCTACCTTCGCAAGGAACACTTTCCTATTGGTACATATAACAAGCTGAAGCACAATAAAGTTGGTCCCTGTCGAATCGTGAAGAAAATCAATAACAATGCCTATGTTGTTGATCTTCCTGGTGACCTCAACATCTCCTTGACATTCAATGTAGCGGACCTATTTGAGTATCATCCTCCAGATACTCCTCTTTATCCTAATTATAACTCGAGGTCAAGTTCTTTTGAAGTGGAAGAGATTGATGTAGGACAATATGCAAATGCTTTTCTAAAAACAATGGAGCATCATAAGAGTAGGCGGTCCCATAAATCAAAGAGGGTTGTGTGATCTTCAAGATTATAAATGTGTTACAATATTCGATTCACGCGTTTCCCTTAATTTGTTATTAGATTTTAGATTTTCTAGTTTATCAATATCTTTTCAATTTGTTATTAGTTATTAGATTTATGTTATTTAGTTATTATATAGATGGTGACCTACTTATAATTAGACGCCTAAGATATTGTAATCCGCACTTCTTTATTAAAAAAAAAAAAAACCTTCTTTTGAAATTCTTTCCAAGCATCGCTTTCTCTACATCAGGATTCCTTTAAACTTTTGTACCTCATATAATTAATGAAATACACATATTTACCCCCCCCCCCCCCCCGCCAAAAAAACCTTCTGTAAGTGGTGTAGTTTCCATAAACAAAGTTGTTTATATTAGAAAATATACATTTCACTATAATGATTGATGATTGATTGGATTCTCCTTTGTGTTTCTCTTCTAGAGTTCCAAGCAATGGCTTGTTGTAAATATTCCAAAAGACTTAGATTAATAGTCAAAGGAAATATATGAATCTTCAAGTTAGAATGTGTCATCGTGGAAATATATGAGTCTTCAAGTCAGAATGTGTCATCATCTGATATGCATGATCTTCTTGGATGATATAGAGAGTTGCTCATATTAGTGATCCATGAGTCTATGTAAGCTTCCTGATGGTAGTTAACTCATGTACTATTTTCCATATGATATTCTTGAGTAAATTGGTGATTAGGGCTTCATAGAATAGTTCACCTTATGATCCTCCAAGTCTCCTTGAACTTTCCATTTTGCGAACTCGTTTACCCTCCATTAAGGTCCTTCCAGTCTTCACTAGTCTTTCCACTTTGTACTTTGGAACTAATCAATGGTGATAGAACATACTTATATCAAAATTACCCAAAACAAAGACAACGTCTACATTTATCGAGTAGCAACACAAATTAAACGGTTTTGTCAATTCAAAATATCATAGGAGGTTTTTTTAATACTAAGTACTTGGCTCCCATAACCTAGTCATTGGTGCTAAACCCTAGGTCCAATGGACCGAGTTGACTAAGGTTGTGCTCTAGTCTTTTGAGGTAAGGCCCAAGACCCTAGTGCTTGTAATAAGGCACCCGATGGTCGTGCCCAATAACTTGGCTCCCACTAATGGCTCCAATGAAAGTTAGAAAAAAGTAGAATTAGAATAGAGTCTGACTTGGAGTGGACTCCGATTACATGATGAAGTTCAAGAAGGCAAGGTACAAGAACAAAGAGAATGCAAATATATAAGACATAATGTTATTTGAATCGATAATCAGAGTTGGTAGATCTAAGGCTTGAGCTTGATGTTGTGATGGAGCTCGAGCCCTCCAGATCTGAGGCCTTGAGCTTGACATAGTGGGATAGGTCGAGTACTCTAAATATGGTGCTCAAGCTTAATGTTGCGGTGGAGCTAGAGGTCCTCTAGCTTGGTTGATATCTTGCAACCGCCGAGCTTGACGACAAATAGAGCAAGGGGAAGGGCATGCGGTGACAATGGCAAAATGACAGACATCCTAAGCAAAGTGAGGATAAAAAATTTGAGGAAAAAAAATAAGATGACTGGTTGTTTACATTAAAAAAAAAAAAAATAGTCAACGTTTTGTAATTGTCACATAATGAAGTTTGACCAATTTGTCATTAAAAAGACAAGTCAAGCCATTGGGAAATTGACAATTATGTGGCATAGACAATGTCAGCTACATGATATGGTTATCAATAACTAAATAAAATTGATATTGATGAGAAATAAAGGATGCTCAACAAGTATTATAACTTATTTATAAAGCCTATAAGTAATAAGTTATTTTGAAATTTGGCTTTGAAAATTGTAACTTCTTGTATATATGTTGAGAAAGAAGTAAGCCGTTCTTTATAGGAATGACTTTAGTTCCCAAAAAGAAATCCAGTGGCCCCAAGTCTTTAGTTGAGAACCGGTGATGAAGTCTAAAACAAAATTATGGTCACTTCCTGTGATAATGAGGTCATCAATGTACACTAGAATATAGGCTTGAATGCCACAATGAGACTAAATGAATAATAAACTGTCATTTTTTGAATTGACAAATGAATTTGTGAGAAGGAATGAACTTAGCTCATTATACCAAGCCCTTGGAGCTTGCTTTAACCCTTATATGGCTTTGAGAAGTTAGCACATGTGTGTTGGTTTTTCTAGGTCTTTCAAACCAATGGTTGTGACATGTAGACATCATCCTGGAGAGTTCCTTGGAGAAAGGCATTGTCGACGTCCATTTGTCTCAATGTGCATCCACGCATTAGAGCCAATGATAAGACCACCTGAATGGTATTTTGTTTGATGACCGAGCTAAAGGTATCAGTGCAATCAAGGCCCGGTCTTTGGTGAAAACCTCTGGCCACAAGACTGTGTCTTGTACCTCTCAATATTCCTGCCCACGTCTTTTTATCCAATAAATCCATTTGCAACCTACAACATTCAAACATGGATCAAAAGGTATTAGTTTCTAGATCCTGTTACGAATAAAGGCATTGACTCACCTGACATTGCTTCCTGTTGGTGAGAGGCGTACAGAGGGAAGTCCCGTCAACGAATCCCATTAAATCATAACTAATGAGCAACGGGTGAAATTGAGCGTGCCAAGAGGGAAAATTGGCAGCGGAGAGCTTGAATGGTAATTGGATGGCTGCCGAGATAGAAATCAGGCCATTACGTGCGGCTGTCCCGATGGAACTGGAGCCAAAACATGAGGTGTCTGCCATGACTGAAGGATGTAGAAGGTTGCTGAAAAGAAATGCAGAATGGTCAGATCACATAACTCTTAGGAGTAGAAGGCTTCGATACCATTTAATAGCAGAATATATGCGAATGATTTTCATTGCTTGTCATTTACAAATTGTACATGTTTATAAAGAGAAGGCATAGCAAAAATCAAGGAATGCGAACTTATATATACTTGCAAAAATCAAGGAATTCCAACTCATTTATAAGCTAATATGAAATTGAAAAAGATATTA
The DNA here is from genome assembly GCA_019915205.1 of Eucalyptus rudis. Classification (NCBI taxonomy): domain Eukaryota; kingdom Viridiplantae; phylum Streptophyta; class Magnoliopsida; order Myrtales; family Myrtaceae; genus Eucalyptus; species Eucalyptus rudis. The sequence continues at coordinate 21,818 of JAHMTN010000634.1, forward strand.
AAAAGATTTCGTATTGTTAATCACGAGGTTTCGAGGTGGGTGTATATTGGAATTAGGATTCGAACCTTTTTACGGCAGATGATAATTCTCAAGTTTAACATGCGGTTGGTAGATAGAGCCTCCCATATGCAACTCGTGCTACCCATGTTCAATGCATGTATCCAGCCCCCCAATTCCCAGGCACGCGTTGAGATTTTGGCCAACTATTTTTCACCACTTCCATCTTTTGATCTGCCAATAAAGCTGTCGTTCCAAATTATGACGTCATGATCATCCCATTGCATTACTCTTACGCTGCAAAAATGGCGAAGCCGTATTCAGATCTGGTGCAAACGACCTTGCCTAATACACTATTCGGAAACTAATGTGGTTTATGCCCATCTGATTGCCTATCCTTTTCTATGGTTTCTCTATCATAATTTTCCCTTCTTCTTTTTTCAGGACTCATTTGAATCAGCAGCAAAAGCACAAGAGCAAATTCTTATACATACTCGATCAGGACAATTACAAAAATATTCCCAAACCTATTACACTTATTCGAATATGGTCTCGAGCATTTTGTGCTAATTTAATTATAAATCCTTTTACATTTGGCTGATTGAGTCTATCTGACTAATTTTGATTAGAAATCGTTAATGTGAATGTTAGCTATCTTACGTTACATGGCCGACACCAACATAAACATTTTAATAATACTTTGAATCTTTCCAAAAAATTTGGTTTTTATTTTTTAATACTTTTCTTATCTCTAGGAGTGGATGCATAGGTGAAATAAACTTGGGTAGAATTGGTTTTGATATTACGTTAGAAAGTCCAATCCAAAAGCTTAAGTTAATTTGTTGAGAGAGATCACATGCATATAGAGAGTATATCAACTCAAAATTAAGTAATGTAAGATATTTCTTCTTCTCTATCTTTTTCTAATCTTTGTACTTATGAAATCATACTTTCAAGTAACTTTTATCTCATATACACTTTTATTATTGAAAAGTTGTCACGTCATAAATCATGTCCGCATGACTAAATATGTTAAAGATGAAGTTTACATGATTCCACAAAATCAAAAGGCGAAAAAACTTGATTATACATTCTAGAAAGTCAAAAGGTTATATTGCATGAGTTGGAACGGTTTTGATCTGTCTCCTGAGATTGTCCATCATGATGTCGCAAGTAGTGGATATGCATTACGCTGGATATGCATTACGTTTGAACTTGTCGTCGGACTGTGAGCATCAAATGTGCACGAGTTCATTCTTAATTCAACCTTTTACTTCAATCCCAATCAAAAGAGAATTTCTCTGAAATTTCATTGCCAGTACAGTTCTAAAATTCTCAACCACTAGTCTCATTCTCAACCACACGTTGAGCCAGTCAATTAGTTTGACCCTTCTATAGATGGAAACCCTATCAATATCACGACCCAAAAGATACATAAAATTGATTTGCATTCATGGCGAGACGCAAAAAAAAAATAAAAATAAATAAATAAATAATAAAGTTTGTGCAAAAGAAATCTAGCTTTGTCAGGGTGAGACGACGAAACTTTACATGAAATGTGGTAAATTATAACATATACCTAAAAATTGCACTAAGCAACTTGAGAGCGATGATCCTTACTAATCCGCCCCTAGTCCGGTAATGAATGCATGACATGTTTAATAAGCGTAAGGACACAAATTGTGTTAAGATAATCAATATTCAAAGACAAGCAATGATTAAAGGAAAACACGAGGTGCGAACTCAACCAAGATAATGAGCCAATTAACTTCCAAACATAAGAACAAGACATACGCCTTGATGATTTAAGTGGTGGACTCGTGGTTGGGTCAGGTCAAGTCTAATTGAAGTTTTCCGGAGAACAAGACATACGCCTTGATGATTTAAGCGGTGGACTAGTGGTTGGGTCAGGTCAAGTCTAATTGAAGTTTTCCGGATGGATCCAATACGAACTCTTCCTTCACATATAACTTTTGAATTTTCCAAGCCTTTGAAATATCTTTGCCCGAATGCCGTACGGCCATCTAATGTCAAATTTCAAACGAATACAAGTCTAGTCCACCGCCTTCTTTCCTCCTCTCTTCGCATTTTCAACATCGTTTTCACGTGCCATGTCCATGCATTCAGGGCAAAATAAAGCCCATGCCCAACTTTTCTTCCTTTTCTCCGTCTATAAAAACCACTAGACCAACTCTCCAAAACCCCCATCACACCCAAGTCTCAATAACCATTGTCTTAAGCAATTGTTGTCTACGTACACCATTCTCTGTTTCAAGAACACACCAGAAACGATCATCACCACCATCGTCATGTTGAAGACACAGCTTCATCAATCCCCACCTGCCTCCCCAACCTTGATCCCATTAAGCAAGCCACCTAGCCAAGCCAACGGCGGGATCGCAATTTTACCAGTGCAGGCTGAACCTGCGCTCCAAAAGAGCCCTGGAAATGCTCGAGTGGGGCTTGCATCGAGTACGATTGAAGCGATTGCCAGCCCGAGCACCATTGAGAAGTCTCTGTCGATTAAAGCAGTAGTGACCGTGAAACACAGCGCCGGCGGATTCTTCTCGGAACTCGGGATAAGCGGAGGGCTCGATACAATTACTGATTTGATGGGGAAGACGCTCCTCTTGGAGCTTGTTAGTGCAGAGCTTGACCCTAGTAAGTATTGAGCATTCAGTTTTGAACTCGAAATTGTTAACACAGCTTGAAACAGAAAGCAAGGAGTGAAATAGGCTGAATTTGATTGAAACGTATTCTTCTGCTTTTTGAAATTTTGCGTTGATCACAATCTGACTTTTATTTGAAGTGAAACATTTGAAGTTTTGCAAAGTTTAAAAAGAGCGATATTCCGAATTATATATGAATTTTTACCAATTTTTTAAAGACTAAAATAGCTATTTCTAGGTTTGGAGAAAAAGTCACAGAAGTACACAAGTTGTTTATGACTTGCAACAAAAAATGATGTTTGATTGTTTATTTCATAAGATTCCCTCTATAAATTCTCCATGGAAGTAGGTTTGTACTAAAAGTTCTGATGCATGTTAGCCGATTATATGTGAGAGATAACATGTTAATGGATGTGTAATTTTCTTGTCTTGTTACATATATATACACACATGTCTAGAAATCTTGATCAACGACTAATCTATGACTTAGAGAAGCTTTTCTAAATATCAAGCCAAATTGATTTACTATATGTACATAAAATTTTCAATCTATGATAGAACATGAGGTTTGGGAATAGGTGCCGAAATTAGTCATTAACATTTTGATTGTTCGTCAATTGAGCTCTTGACATTTTATTTTGGTTAATTAAGTTCTTAATCTTTTTAAAAAGGTGCAACCAAGATAATCTGTATATATAAAGTTCTTGACATATTACAGAACATATAGATTTTAACCCTTACCCTTGCTATATTCAACCGTCCACCTAAGGTCGGAGAGAGAGAGAGAGAGAGAGAGAGAGAGAGAGAGAGAGAGAGAGGGAGAGAGAGAGAGATTGCCAGAATTATTCAGCTCCAAACCCGCAATTCGACGATCCTTTGTTAGATTCGCCGTATTTACTGTTCATGGCTTCATTTCAGCTTCCCAACACCAAATCCTAGCCAACTGTAATTTCGTTCCTGCTATGATATTCAAACTATCGATCTCTTGTATCCACGATAGTGAAGATTTAAACACGGTCCTGAATTTTAATTACAGAGACGGGACAAGAGAAGGGGACAATCAAAGGGTATGCGCACAAGAAGGGCCACAACGAGGAGGACGTGATGTACAGGTGCAAGTTTGAGGTCGGAGAGGAGTTCGGGGAAGTCGGCGCGATCTTCGTGGAGAATGAGCACCACAAGGAGATGTACCTCAAGGACATCGTCCTCGATGGGTTCGCAGGCGGTCCTCTTAACATCACATGCAACTCATGGGTTCACTCCAAGCACGATGATCCAAAAAAGAGGGTCTTCTTCACCAATAAGGTTAGATCATACAAATAGCTACATAGCTTCCTACCTAGGGTTTTTTTGTCATTTTTCATGAGGTTATTACATATACTAAATAATCAAGACCATTTAGAGTTATGACTTATATAGATCGAAAATTAGGTTTTTTACACACATATATATACTTGAGATGCAAGTTTAGTCGCAATTAATTAGCTATAATCACCAAGCATTGTACAAATTTTGGGTGATATTGATTCTTGAATTGACCCAAAGGCCACTGGTTAAACTAAGGTATAATGCATGTGAATGAAAAGCATTTAAGTTCAATTAAATCTCTTGACTCTCTCGCCCTCACCGTGTCCTTTTAAAAAAGAATCAGAAACAGCACGTGAAATCGGTGCCCTATCGTCCGCCGGTCATGGATTGCGCATCGATTTCATGGGACTTGATTTTCACGCCAAAACCTCAAAAGCAAATTCAGTTTAATTGACTAGAGAGAGAGAGTCGATCGTCACTGTTTGAATTGAGTATTACTTAGATGGGTTTTATTTGGAGCTTGATCGCTTTCGCCGCATACTATTGCGTTGCAGTGCTATCTACCGGCCGAAACGCCAAGCGGGCTGAAGAGACTGAGAGAGGAGGAGCTGGCGATCCTGCGAGGGAACGGCCAAGGCGAGAGAAAGTCATATGAGAGGATATACGATTACGATGTGTACAACGACCTCGGGAATCCGGACAGCGGCGCGGATAAGAAGAGGCCGGTGCTTGGTGGCAAAGAGCTCCCGTACCCTAGACGATGCCGGACTGGGCGCCCTCGGAGCGAGACTGGTGAGTCAAGAAATTATTGTTATTACTTCATAATAATGATTAACGCAACAGAACTTTAGATTAGCCTTTCCTCCCAATGAACGAAGTGAATATTCACTTATAATATCGAGCAGATCCACAGTCGGAATCGAGGAGCGGGAGCATATACGTGCCTCGAGATGAACAGTTCTCGACGATAAAGGAATTGACGTTCTCGGCGAAGGCGGTGTACTCGGTGGCGCACGCGTTGGTGCCGTCGCTAGAGACGGCAATAGTCGACTCTGACCTGGGGTTCCCCTTTTTCACCGCCATCGACGAGCTCTTCAACGAAGGCGTCAACTTGCCCACGTTGAAGAAGCAAGGCTTCCTCAAGGATTTCTTCCCCCGGCTCGTCAAAACCATCACCGATACCTCCGAGGATGTCTTGCGCTTCGAAACCCCCGAAACCATGATCCGTAAGCAAACTCCCTTTCCCGCTCCCTCTCTCATTCTCTCTTATCCGTAGAAGTAATTTGTTC